>KN823014.1:0-59754 GCA_000827465.1 Tulasnella calospora MUT 4182 | reverse complement strand
ACTGATATCCTTGCTTTAGAATCCCGAATTGGCACGCCGGGACCTCGGCATCCGGATGAACCAGCACTCCAAGTGAGTTTAGATCTCCATCATAGCTATTTCCCGGGGAACCTTATCTGGTATTATATGCAGGTACCACTCAATGATTGCACTCAACGGAGTGATACCAGTTGATTCTGCTTCGGAGGATTCGCCCGACGTGTCCAGGATCTGGAATATTCTAGATGATGGTACTCTTCAGGCAACACTTCTAGGTGTGTTCTATGGCAGTGGTTGAAACCTCACCCAGGGCGCTGAAGGTTTTCCAAGACGTCTCTATGTCGTCGGGTCAAGAGTCAAGATCTACATTCACGACGACTACCGTCCATGTCGATCTCCCGGGTCACTTGATATCATTCGTGAAAGACGAAACCCGACTTCCGGAAGGCCAACCTCGGTCCGGACGTCCTATGCTGAGAGGTGTAAGCCGGTTCACCACCCAAGTCGCATGGCGTAATGTTTACTGAAATAACATTTTTGGCCTCCTAAGCGCATTGTATTCGAACCAGGTTTAGGTGATCGAAGTCGTCGTTGATTAGCCAGCGCTCTGCATCGCCTTGCCACATACTCTGCCCCGGCCCCCCGATCCTCCCGGTAATTCCTATGCCTGGTGGTAATCAAGGCGCAAAATTTCTTATTCTTGCACTATGCTTAATTCTTTAAACAAGAGACCGAGTAAAGGGCAGCGAGGGCGTGCTACTATTGTTTATCGTAAAAGGGCGTGATGACTTCCTGAATGAGCCGTTTGGTCGCCTCAGTGAGCGATATTATTGTAGAGAAGTTCCGAAGCCATTGACAGGCTTCTGTCGAATTTATCTGTATCGTGCCCGCTCAACGAGAGCCAAGTTGCTCGTCCCCACATGGCTATATCTTGTCTAGCTGCTGGTCTTTTCTGACGACACAGACACTTTACGATTCCGAATCGTCAAGTGGGGAAGGTGGCTTAACCGCATTTTCATTGGATGATCAAACGTCTGCTAATCCGGGAGAAAACAGGAAAAAAAGCATTCGGCTTTGTGCCTTCAGTTATTGTGTGTGAGGTTTCTGGCCTGTTGAGCCATATCTTTCCAGCCCTTGGATATGTTCCGTAGCCGAACACCGGAGAGTCCTACCATTGTGACAATCAAGGAAGAAGCCACACGGCCAATAAAGTCACTATCTCCATTGAACAATTTATCACAATATACTTCAACCAATTCACACCGTTGAGCCATCAACTCTTTGGTCTGACAACTAACAAACTGCTGTATGTCGACCCTCCAACGTGAGTACCATGGGCCCTAAAACAGATAGCCGGATATTTACCAATTGCATATGATTCAAAATGGCCCCTTACCATAATGACAGCGAGTCAACACCCAGATTTAATATTCAAAGGGATTGACGGGAACGAATGTGAGGAATTCATCGCCACTCTAGAAGACCTCGCCTACACCGAAGGATGGGCGGAGGATCGCCGAAGGATGTTATTCTTCGCTAGAAGCAGACTCCGAAAGGCAGCGCTTCGATGGTTTGCACGGCTCGACGTTTCTGTCAAGAGCGACTGGGACCTCTTTGTCCAGGCTTTATTTGATCAATACCCTCCAGTTGTGGAGCCGTCATCAAACCCCCACGAGGTCGGAATCGCAACCCCGATCTGGTACGGATGCCAGCTTATCCTATAAGGAGCTCCAAAACAAGTAACTTTGGCTTTTCATTGGTATTACAGGTCCACAACCACCTTTAGTCCCGTCCCCTCAACCATTACTCTTCCAGCCAACCGAAGGGTTCCCGCTGCCGAAGAGCATGCTCAAGAGCCACAAGACAAAGCAAGCTCGCTCCGGTTCGGTTCACGTACCAACCGAAGCAAACATAAATTTGACCCAAATTTCCCGGGTTGATTCTTTTCCTTCTTACGACGCCTCGCTAGTGGGGTTGCGGATTGGCAGACTTCGCATCGTTTATGAAGACGAAATGCCTCCCGCTTATGTTTGGCGCGGAGCGGCCCCAGAGTACAGTTTTACAAAACAAATAGACCGGATCACTCCATACAATGGTGGTAGCGTCAAATGCGTGACACTCGACCGCCAGGACGCACTCCTCTTCTGTTTCCGCCCCGATGCAGAAGCTTACCCAATTGCGTGCCTTGTGAGTTTCTCGGCGATACATTATCCCTTGCCAAATTGACGTGACGAGCTCAGGACACAAACCAAAGCCAGCGCGACCTAGCTGTCCTTCTAGAGTCCGGTTCCTGCGAGTGAGTACATCTTGGCGGCGAGACTCGGACAAATGTTTATGCAGGACACCACAGATTCCACCCTCTTGTGGCCACCGCCGGTGTCCGCACTGCAAGCCAGGTATCATTAGGAAGTGGTCTATGGCGCCCACCATATCAGATGGTATCGAAGATATGGAATGTATTGGAGGATGGAACTTTACAAGCGACGCTTTCAGGTACGCGTTCTATGACGTTGCAGAGTCTAGCGGAACCGAGCTTGCCAATTTCCGATCTAGATTTTCCGGAACCAACCCAGATCGACAGATATAATGAACTCCTTCATGGAAAGGTTGAGCCATCCAATTGGACTACTACTACAGTGTATGTGGATACAGCCGGCGTGCCCATCTCGTTTGCCAAGGATGCCGTAACTACAAGCAGCACGCACCCAAACACCAATCGCCCTTTGCTCAAAGCCGTGAGTACCACCATCTTCGAGTCCCAAAGATGCCGTGTAACCTATACCCGTAATTTCTAGCGCATTGTATTTGAACCTTTCTGGTCACCTGCAGCCGATTCTAAGACACCCCCGGTTTAACTAGTCCTGCTGCTGTTACATTAAGTCAAACGTGTATTCAGTACAAATATTCACAGTTTCAACATACAACTTCCTGAATCTAGAGTGGGGTATAATAAATGATTCAACGCGAACTTCAAAGTTCCGTCCAGAAACCCAGGGGTGAGGTGAAGCCACAGGCTTCCCCTCAGAATCGACCACAAAACCCAAAATAAAACGCGTACATGAACCTTGAAATTCTCCAAGGATCTTAAACATTCTTACTTCCTGCGCCTCCTCAGAGCTTTGTCCACCTGCCCCTCCCCATCCTTCACGCCGTTCACGAAATCCTCGATATAAGAATCCGTCGCTTTATCACCAGCTGTATCTTTGATAAACTGCAAGGTGAACCCAAGCTTGCTTCCACCCATCTTTGCGAACTTCTTCGCGGCGGCAAGACCGTCTTCGTAACCTTTAGACGAGTCGGAAGCACGCTTGGATGGCGGCTGTGGTGATGAGCGATGGGGGTGAGGAGCTGGATTACGGGGATGATGCCGGCGACGTGCGTTCGAAGTGGACGAGGAAGTGGTCCGCTTCTTCTTGCTGGCCTTGCAAGATTGCCCCGAGGAGTTCGAACCTTGATTGTTGGCAGCAGCAGAAGTTGAAGAGGACGAGGAAGAGGAAGTGGAAGACGCTGCATTATCGTCCGAGTTGGTATCGTCATTAGAAGAGGAAGATGATGAAGCCGTAGAGTTCGTCGTACCATCGACCGAGATCCCATCCACCGGCTCAGTCTGTGCCTCGTACGAGAAGAACGTCTTTGGCAGGATATTGGCTACTGAACCCTTGAAACACCACCCATTCCCATCCCCAGCTTTGCATCCGTCCATCATGTAACTCCAAAATGCGTATCCAGCACCTGCGTTTCGGTACACCGTTTCTTGACCTTGGCAGTACGCCTGCGTAGCCGAGTCGAGGTTCGATACGCCTTGAGTGCTAGATTCGGCCAAAGCGCAACCCCATTCGTCCGTTACGAGGTTTCCGCGAGCGATTTTGGCGTTGCTGCTGATGGAGGATGAGATGTCGGATTTGATCATGGAGGTGAGGGAGGGGACAGGTTTGGAGGTGTCGCTGTCCGTGTAGACAAAGTCTGTGAAAATGTCCAGCGTCAGAGACAGATGTGGATGAAGCGTGCAACGCCTTACACGAGTGGTGGTCAACGACGCTAAAGTCGTCCCGGTCTCCAACCCACTTTGAGTACTGATCGATGTTGAATCCGTCGTGCAAGTAGAGAGGAAAGCTCCCGGCGCCGTCGACTTTACGCATGGCCTCGATGGCAGAGTTGTAAAAGTCTGGAAGGTTGTCCTCGTTCTGAGGCTCGTTGAGGATCTGAATGCCGACGACGTTGGTGACCTTGACGAGCTGTTGTGTCATCCAGACGAGGGCGTTGATGGTCATATCCTGATCTTTCTGGTTGGAAAACAGGTTGGTCTTCCCGTCGCTGATGCCCGAGTGCGATTGCCCTATGAGAAAACTGTCAGTTAATCAACCGACTCGCGGCATAATGAAGTGTATCTCTTACCGTTTTGGCTCCCGTAAGCACCATGAAGGTCTGCTAAAACGCCAATGCCCTGCTCTCCTGCCCATTGAACAGCCCTCAAGACTCTTGGCCACGAGTTCTCGTACGCATCTCCATACTTTTCGAAGACGGATCCTTTGGTAAAGTTTGTTCCGAGTGACCAGAAGCCCAGCGGTAGGCGGACGGTGTTGATGCCGATTTTGGCGAGGTATTTGAAGTCGTCCTCGGTGATGAAGGTATCCCAGTGCTTCTCGAGGACTTTTTTGGCGTTTTCTACCCCTTCCCATCCAGACGCGAGGTCGATCTCAGAGTCCTGTTTACCAGCCGCGCAGGTAAAGACCGAGGGCACCATCCATGCCTCATGGACGAACCTGCCGGATGAAAATGAGCTCAGTTCAGTTCAGAACGCGCCAAGACCAAGGACGGCTTCACGCACCAGCTTCCAAGATTGACGGACTGTTGCTTGCGATAGCGATACACTTGTGCTTTTTCGGGGTCGAAATCCGGAAGGGAGACTGAGACCGGACCAGGGTTGTAGTCGGGAATCTTGCATGCGCGTGTGTCGAGAGCGGCGACCTTGCTGGGCCCTGACCTCCTCGCAATGGCGAGCAAGGAAGCAGATGGTCCCACAGCTGGGATCGATAGAGCTTGAACGATACTAAAGAATAAAATGACTATATATACAGCTTGCATCTTGAAGTTAGTATCTAACGGAAAAGTCGTCGAATGTCGTCCAGCGGCAGGTAAAAAGTATGCGGTTCGTAAAGAGAGTAAAGGGCGTGCGCTCAAAATTTGAATTGATCAGAAGAGAGTAGGCGAACGTGAGGGGGAACCGGAGAAATTTAAAGGGAGAGAAAACGCGTAGAGTGGTGGGTTATAAATATTTAAGCAGGCGTACAAAGGGTCCTTACTTCGATCACTCGCTGATCTAAGGTGGCGTGCCTTCCGCAAGCCTATAAGTACTGGTCGTCACATGCAATTTAACCTGGAGGATTGGGTCTGGCAGTCCGCATTGCAACCCCGGCTTGTCGGTTCCGAACCCCGCGGTCTATCCCCACGCACGCTTCGTATAATGAGTAGCTCCTGGTCGATAGTGAGAATAATGTCTGGCTCATCTGGGGATCTTTGTGGTATAAGAGGATTAATTATGCTTTTGGAAACAAGGTGGTTCTATTTGGCAACTCGCAGACCCTTGATGGGAAGACTGCACTACACTGCAAATTCGATTCTGGAGTCTACAACCGAGGCCACAAGGGTAAGCTGTTCCGAGTATCTGGCAATTGATTAGACATTGCAGCAAGTTCACAACGGTTCGAAGACAATTCGCTATGAAACACGGGAAGAAAAATGTTAGGCATCGAATGGTGCTCGGCGAACCAGCTCCGAGAGCAATAAGCTTACAGCTTTGAAGTGAGGACGGCCTAGTTGTTCTTTACGCTTCGGATCGTCCTGAAGAAGCAGCATCCCAGGTTTGACAAAGGCTACTAGAGTAACTGAAGTATTAAGGTGAACCTCGGTCGTCGTGAAGTCCTCCTTCCTGGTGTATGTTCGATTATTATACGAATTCTTGTCAAGCACTAGATGCCCACTGTTAGATCCAGATCGAAAGCAACTATCAGGTTGATCAAACCAACCTGACAGCGAAGCTTGAAGACTGCCATCTGCTAGAATATTCCAAACGCTTGAGACAGGATAGCTGCCGTAGACGTCAGACTGTTTTATCTTCGTAACACCCTTAGTTCCACAAAGATGGTAGTAGCTTCCAAGCACGCGGTGGGGGTTAGCCAAAAGCACATCCCTCGGCAGCACCGCACACTCAACTTGCGGTCCCAGGGTTCATATTGTAGGGCGAGATCGGTAGAGCCGTCGTGAAAGTTCTATCCCGGATTAGGATTGTACAGCGACTGTGCGGGGACAAATTGGAAACTTACTAGACACCCAATCTGATGCGGTTCTGATGACGCAACGAAGTTGACGACGAGCGCTTCTTGGCGGTGAATGGTGACATGTGGTGAGTCAGTATTATTTTGCTTGTAAGATGTCCCGTCCCTCATAGTATATTCGGGGGGAGATCCCCGACAGATGTAGTAGGGACCCGCCGTTCCTTCTTCGTTGACCACCCGAAGAAACCCGATTTTTGGTCCCGGTGCTGACGGATCGTATTTCCGGACGGTCGGAGTGCTGACTCGGTGACGGGATGTCAAACAGGATCAACCATAAGAAACTATTTGTTAATTCAAGAGGCTTTCAACAAGTAAGTAGGATCCTCACAAGGTAGAAGCATCGGCCAAGACCGTTCGGGGAGATGCCACTGAAGGGTACCGATTGAGCAATGCTTGCAAAAATAAATCCCAATCGGTCTTTATTGAGCCGTCGAGAGTGGCAAACCACCGAAGAGCGTTTCCCCTTAACCGAGTACGGGCATAGAGGGCCATACGTTGCCGGTCCTGCGACCATCCTTCGGCGAACGCGAGGCCTTCAAGGGACGCAACAAAATCCTCGCACTCCTTTCCGTCGATACCTTCGAAAATGGGATTCGAATTCTCTGTAAAAAGCAGAATTAGGCTGAATGGAAAGGTCTCGCGTTGATAGCCGATAACTAACGTCCTGTAGTGGCCATTCTTCTAGCAAAGGGGTATTTGGATGTTTGAGAGGGAGAGTTGGATCGCCAAGATAGTGTAGATGAGGACCTCCGACTGGCTTTCGGTGCCGTAGGATCGTGACGCGGGGTTGCTGTGTGTTGTCCCATTCCATCATAGTTGCAGAAAAGACTTTGTATGCGACTGCGGATTTGACTTAATACTAATGGACTGAATACCTGCTACCCCTATCAGCGAGCAACTAGCTATAGGGCTATCAGGAACATGGGGGGAGGATGCCCGGTGGCGGCCTGTTGTATCCTCCGCCGTACAAGACAGGGGGTCAGTCATTTGGGTTAATTGCCTCCATCCAATAGCAAGCGGTTGTGCATTGCCTTCGATTCGATTAGCGAGATGCAGCGGATGGATTGAGGCTGCGACGGTCTCCGATGCGGTAGGCGCGGGAAAATGGTGTGACTTTAGTGAATGGGTTGCGGGTCCAGATTGGAGCTTTCCATTTCGCTCCACACCCAATTCCAGTACTCGGCAAGCGAGCACTGATCATGAAATAAGTCCCTTCAACCACGACCACCCACGTCCGTCTCCTCCTTCGACATGTCTGTAGGATCAAAGTCTGAGAGTGGATCACACCCAAGCACCTCGTCTTCCACCAACGCCAATCGAGATAACCGCAGCTGGACCACATGGCGTGCCTCACAGTGGGACAGCATCAAGAAACATGTATCCATGCAACGTCGCCAACACCGTCAACAGCAGTATCAGCAGCAATCAGCCCCTCCATCAGCCGCTTCTCAGGAACCCGGCGGTGCCAGCTATGACACCGCTGTGCTCCACGCCGTCTCATCGGACGTGACCGCACTCAACAAATTGTCAGAGCATATCAAAAGACTGAAAAAAGAGTTACTCCAACTCAAGCAATGGGAGGAAACTCGTCTCGCAAATTTGCAACGCGGTCAGCCACCTCCACCGCCTCTCCCGTTTCTCATGAACTCCTCCAGTTCCACTTCTACCCACACTACCTCGGATCCGAGGAAGAGCAAGTATCGGAGAAGATCTCCAGCCGATTATGACCCTCGGCGTCATCAGCCGAACCCTCCGAGAACCAACTCCGATAGCCCGAACAACAGCGACCAAACCGAAAAACAAGAATCCGTCAACGAGAAGATCGAGGAAAAGAAGCGTCAGCTGAAAGCCGCTCAAGATGCGGAGCGTCTGCGTCGCCGCGAAATGGCTCGAAGGGTGGCTAGCGCTGCCGAAAAAGTGAAACAAGAGCAGCGCCGTCGGATTCAAAGGCTGGCCGAATACGAACGGGAAGCTGTCCGGAAGGAGCAAGAGCGCATTCGATTTGAGGAATCTCGTTCGGACGGAGCAACGCCGGGTGAACGCAACAGGACGAACCCGCCCTCTACTTATTCGGGTTCTCCATTCCGCGACCTGCACGGTGATTACTTTACCAACATCCCTTCGACTTCCACATCCGCCGCACCTATCGACCCAGCTCGCGAAACCCGCTTCCGCACTGCCTGGTCGAGATACGCAGCTGGCTGGGCTCAGATCACAGGCAAACTGCCCTCTCAACCCGCCCCGTTCACCTTCGCCACTTTCCCTTGGCCGACAGTCGACCCTCCAAACGCACCTGCCGACCTGACGAAGACCGCCATATTGGAATTCATGTCACACGCTCCAACAGAGTTTCACGTGTCGACTAGATTGGCTCTACACGAAGCCGTCCGGAGGTGGCATCCAGACCGGAGTAATTCGGTTTGGACCCATGAAGTGATCGTTGCCGAGGAAGAAAGGGCTTTGGTGAAGAAGGGGGCAGATGCCGTGATTCGTGTCCTGAATCAGTTGAGCGCTGACGAAAAGGAGGTACGTCGTCGAAGTGGCTCATGTTTTCGATTAGGCGTGGTGCATCATTTTGTTGATTATTGTGAGTTATTAGATTTCTTCACCCCAGACGCCTTGAGTGGAATGAAGGCCGATTCTCGCAAACCCTTCCGTCCTTCCGGATTCAAGATTGTCCAGACTCGGGTCACCTCGTGTTCAAAGGGATCTCGAACACCGTCAGAACGTCAATCGCTTCGCAGGAGCGAGTTTCGTTCTCTCCACTTGTTAATTGGCTCTTTTCCTCAGTACTAGGTTCATCTCGGTAGGCCATATTGTCTTTCTAGTCGTTTCATTGTCCAGTCTTCTCTGTGCTCGATTCCGAGTCTTACTTTGTGTCGTTCCCCCCTCAATATTCCATTCACAGGCCTATCATTTTCTCTCTGTTTTACTGCATTCTCTTGGTATCATCTTATTTGCTGTGAAGTCTTGGGTTGTATGCATGTATCTCTTTTCTCTGGGATTTGTCTGAAGTTCGCTCGCCACTGGTTCAATTGACTACACCACTTTTCTCTACTTCCATTAGTTGCAAAAGGAAGTCGTATGCGCTGGGGCAATTCGTTATCCCAATCAGGGAGGGCACAAAGCGACACCGCATTTTCAGCCTGGACCCTCAGCAGTCCGAATGTTTGGGGCGCATGTCGACTGCCCAGACAAAGAGACTTGCATTGATCACGAACTACTTCAACTCCAAACAACAGCGAACACTCAAGTGACACTCCTCTCCAGTAACGAGTACTAGTAGAAGACTTCAGTGTGCACCAGGTTCGTTACTTCGGCGCCAGACCAACAGGTGGAGGGAGGAGGGGCTCCCCGAGAGGAGTGACGTATGCACTTGAGATACCACCGTCAACCGCGAAGTCCGTGCCCTGCGAAATTAGATACCGGAAAGATCAGCGACCTTGCTCTCAAAGGATTAAGGATACCATAGAGGGCTAACCGTAATGTAACTGCTATCGTCGCTAGCCACTGTTAAGGGGATGAGACGCGTGAGTTGAGGAAATCGCTAGAGATGAAAAGCATACAGAAGAGAACAGCCTTGGCTTGCTCGATTGCCTCTCCGAACCGACCCATGGGTACGTGAACCAGGCGGCGTTCACGCTTTTCGGGCGTGTTAAGGAAGTCCATGAGTAAAGCTATGGGGACCAATATCAGGTCAACAGGAAACGCGATATATCAGGAGACGTACGAGTCTTCAGGGGTCCTCTAGTAAATTAAACCGGTTTAACACCCTTTTTGGAACCAATTGATTATGAAGACATTCATAAAACTCACGGACACAAGGCATTGACTCGGATTCCTTCTTTCGCATGCACGACAGCTAGCTCCCGAGACATTGCGAGCACAGCTCCTTTCGATGCGGTGTCTAAAGTCAAGACATTGATGAGACCTTTGCATGACGATAAAGTAGGGCAGAAAAGGCCTACATGCTAACTGAGGAGTCGCAGCACCCAAAATGGCGACAAAGCTTGCGACGTTAATAATGCTCCCACCAGCGTGTAAGCCTTTTTCAGAATCTGTGGGGTTCTTCCTCATGGCTTGGATAGCGTGCTTGCACCCGAACCAGACACCCTTGACGTTGATGTTATGGGTGAGGTCCCAGATCTTCTCCTCTGTCTGTACGGCATCGTCGTCTGCAGAGTGCATAATACCTGTCGGTTATGATAGAATCAGAGTCAAAAGTCCTTCTAGAGTGGTATAGGTGTTATGATAGAATCTACCTGCATTGTTGAACTGAGAACAGAGAACAGGTTTAGCGCGTCAGCGAACCCCTCGAGGACTTAAAAAAAAGACAAACCATAACGTCTAATCGTCCAAACTTCTCTACAGCTAAGTCTACAACAGCTTTGACATCTGCTTCTTTGCTGACATCACACTTGATCGACGTGGCCGTGACGTTGGGCCATCGTTGTGAAATAACCGCAACCGCGTCCTCGACAGCTTTCTGGTTGATGTCGGCGAGAAAGACGTTGGCGCCTTCTTGAGCGAAAAGCAAAGAGGTTTCTAGACCGATGCCACTTTCGATGATGCCATTGAGGTCTGGCACACGAGCGATAGCTGAGATAGACTCACGACCCTGCGCCAGTGACGATAGCCACCTATCCAAAGCGTAAAGTGAATTAGACATCAAGCACACTAGCGAAATCCTCTAAACTCACTCTGTTGAGGAGACGACCTGACATGACTGACTTGGGAGATGATGAGTTGGAAGGAGGCGACAGATAACGGAGACGGTGACCTTGGGGAACGGCACGCGACAAGTAGTCACGCGTGACTCAGGTGTGACGGACCGCTGCTTTTGTTTCGCGGCTCCGAATTGTCAACAACCACTCAAAACAACGTTAACCGCGGACGCGACAACTTTTTCGCTACTCAACTTATCCCCAATGAATCGATGACACTCCATCCAAAGAAGTCGTCGACGAAGAAGCCCACGGTCCAATCCTCCATCACAAACTACTTCACTCCAAATTCAAATTCCCGCACAATAAAAGCCCCTCCACGCCCGCCCGCATCTGGCAAGTCTTCCGCAGGTTCCAGGCCGCCGAAGGAAAAGGAGAAGGAAAATGAACTTTTCAGTCGAACGCGACGCGAAAGCAAAGGACTCAGCGACGATGCCGAGATCCTCGACCTCGTTTCGGATGACGACGCAGACTTTTTCAGCAACCCGCGGCCAATGAAGAGGACCCGGCGCGTGATTTCGGATGAGGACGACCTTTTTGCACCTGTCAGGGTGTCTTCGAGTCACACAGAAGTCAATGATGAACCAGGGCCTTCTACGCCATTCCGGACCCCATTCACTCTTAGTTCGTGCAGTCTTCTAGACCCTTTCCCCTCCTCTCCTCGACTAACTTTAAGTTCACCAGGAAAAGCACTTCGTCGACAGAACGTTTTCCTCCCACCTTCAAGCGTCACGGCTTTGCCGAGCTCGCCGCTTACAGCCACCGAGCCCGACCTGGATCCAGAGGTCCCAACTCCCGCCCGACAACGAAGGCAGCTGGATACATTCAGAGATGTCATACCTTCGAGCCAAACTCAAGAACTCTCGCTTATCTCTCCGCGTCCTTCCGAGTCTGTCTCCCCTGAACGACCCACAACATTATCGTTGCCTTCATCCAAAGCCTTACTCACCCCGAACCGTCACGACTCAGACGATGTCGTCATACCCGACTCGCAGGCCAGCTCACCCGAGAAGCTGTCTCCTGTCAAACTCCCTTCACTCCAAGTCCGGACACCAGCCAAAAGGGACCTGCCCACCACGGTGTCGTTCAACTCTTCGGCGTCTTCACTTCGTTCCAGCCACAGCTCTTCTACTACTACGCAACAGGACACTTTCAACAATGGGAGCATTGTGCCGTCGTCTCGAACATTTCTTCTGACCATGAGTGACGGTCCTACTCCGTTCCTGCGTCCTCCCGCGCCCGCCCCTCACTGGGGCAAGTCTCCTTCAGAGGAGGTAATCCCGTCATCACAAACACAACTAGTCTCACCCGTGCGCCCTCAAACGTTGGATAAACCTCCTTCACTACGCGCCACCCAGACAACTCCAGATCGCAATTCGGCGGCAGTCAACCTACCTGGACACGCTACACAGGAGACCCGGCTGCCAGGCCTAGCGCATGCACTAACAGATGCTAATCCCACGCGAGCTGAGATCAACCCGGCATATCAAACGTCGGTTGGCTCGGAGGATGGTGTCTCAGCGCGCATGCCACCCCCTCAAATGCGGCAGTCTGGCAGCACCCTTAGGTCCGTCAGCGTCTCGTCTACAGAAAGCCAATCTTCCAAGATTATAGCACCATCTACAGGCTTTGGTTCCGGACAGATTTCCCCACTTCACAGACCTTCCGCCACCATTCGCCGTAGAGTTGGTCCCTTTGCCCCAACTCAGAGCGAGGAGTCTTTCAAACACCCCTCCCTGAGCGGCTCAACCCAAAACCCTTTCGCCAAAGAAGAGCAGCCGTGCCTAGGCTCGCCTGACAGCCATCCTCTGTCCGACCCTAATCACCCGAATGCGGTAGAGCCCACACCACAGGACGAGTTCAATCAACCATCAGCAAGTACTCCGCCCACCTTTCTCGGCCTAACACAACCACTCTCATTCGCTGAACGCACCTTCCCTTCACAATACACTCAACTCTCAGAAGGAGACTCGTTCAGGCCACCGACGGAGTCTTTCTTCGACCGACTCGCGGCGGCAGAAACCGTGGAGAGCTCAGAAGACGAAATGGAAGAGGGGTTTTAGACGCAATGCGGCCCGGTTGACTATTTCATAGTGCTAATACAGGATTGTTTGTTTTCAATACGGCGCGGAATACTTGTGAACGCATTCTAAGAACCACTTCAAATCATCAGGATCGACGCCGGGCGTGATACCATGACCCAAATTCGCAATCCATCCCTTGGGTTTCACCCCCCCTGATCCCTTGAACCCATCTGCCCAAAGCTTGACTTCCCTCTCTATAGCCTCCTTTCCCGCGTATAATATATTTGGGTCGATGTTCCCTTGCAACGCTACCCTTCTTCCCTCTCCCCCGACAGCTTTGATGGCATCGGCAGGTTCAATGACCCAATCCAATCCCAGTACGTCATATCCGCTGATGCTGGCCAGGGTACCGAGGGCATGGTTTGCACCTTTGGCAAAGAGAATGAGGGGAACGGGAGAGATCCCCTCGCGCTCAAGTATCTCTCGCACTCCAAAATCGATAGCGGTGAGGTAAGGAGCGGAGAACGCCGCAAAGTCATGTGGTGACAGTTCGCCCGCCCATGAATCAAAGACTTGCAGAGCCTACATTTGGTGAGAGATTAGATCTGGGACCTCAAAACGTAGTGTACCGATCATGTTACCTGAGCGCCTGCTTTGACTTGCCCAACGAGGTACTCCACGCATATGTCCGTAATACGCTTCAGCAACGCCTTCGACTCCTCCGGATACTTCCATAACCACGTCTTTGCCTTAGTCAAGGTCTTACTTCCGCCTCCCTCAATCATGTATGCCATCAAAGTCCACGGTGCCCCAGTAAATCCAATGAGGGGCACCTGACCCTTCAGCTCCTTCCTAGTCAGAGTGATAGCGTCAAAAACATATTTCAGCTCCGTATTTACATCGACTGTCTCCCTGAGTCGCGCAACGTCGGCGGGTTCATTCAGAGGATCCGGAAAGTGGGGCCCTTTACCCGGAAGCATCTCTACCACGAGTCCCATAGCTTGGGGCACGACAAGGATGTCGCTGAAGATGATGGAAGCGTCGAGCAACCCAGGGTAGCGACGAATAGGCTGGAGCGTTATTTCGCATGCAAGCGCGGGAGTGCGACAAATTTCGAAAAATTCGTGCTTTTCGCGGAGGGCACGGAACTCTGGGGAGCAAACGACATTCGGCACACCGCTCTGAAGACATTGGAAGAGGACTGACCAGGTAGATATCGCCCTGCTTGACGCATAATCCATACTGGAGCACGTTCCGTCGTTTCTCCTATATGGAAAGAGCTCGGTTCAGATGAAGGGCAACCTTTCGGAGTGCTTCGGCCGAACCTCGGGCAGCCCGGAGGAGCAAGTCATTTTGCAATGGGGGAAATTCTTGGGCAGATGCCATTCTGAGTAGCAAAGACTGAATGATAGGCCGCTCCAAGGATGTGATGGAGGATACTAGGAACAGCTGGCACTGGTGGATGAGCTTGTGGCAAGGAGTAGGGCGTGTGACGCGAGGCAAGACGGCAACTAATCGCAAGCCGTGTGCCTGTACAATGCTCCAGCACAAGAAGAACGCAACGAGTCAGGGAGTTGGAATACTAGAAAGCATTTCAACATCGTACGCGGCGGGATTAGAGCTTTGCGGGCTCAATGTTCGAAGAGCATTCGCCAACACTTAATGTGATGCTTAAACTTTATCATTCCACGCAAAACTGTGGACAGTTAACGCGGTTTCTTCGTGGTCTCAGAGTTCCGAAGGGAAATTTCACTATGCGATTACAGTGTGCAATTCAATGCCTCGGGATGAGCAGGATGCTCCGTAGAAAGTATTGAACAGCTGCTCAATAGTAAGGATAGAATTATGAAAAGCGACATGCGGACCTCTTAGAACCTCCGAGTGTAATAATAAATAGAACAGCGCTCACGACACGATCCCAAGCATTCACCCATTCATGTGTCGGGGTGAAACATCAACCGCTACCGTGCAACAAGAACAACGCAGATAATCTCAGTCAATTTCACTTTCGGAACCAAATTTAAAGTTGGAACCTGCTCACGACACTAGCATAATTGTCTCCACCCATGGCATTGAAGAAGTCCCCCAGCCTTCCAGCAAGGAAAACCAATCGTCCGTTGTGAAGATTGAGGGCGGTGGGTAGATCAGCCATGTGACCTGTTTGAGCAGAAGAAATGGTTCATTAATCAAGCCAGGTCGTTTGGAAGATCCAACTCGAAGTGCCGCCCACCCAGCCTTTGGCGGTCTTGAACCGGTCGCGCCCACTTCGACATTATTTCATAGTTACGGCCTGCGAGAGCCCAGCTGGTGTGACTAATCTGCCCCACCGCAAGATTAGATCCAGAGCAAGTCTGGTTCTTTGAGTCTACTCCATCGACAGAGACCAAAACTGCGTGACTACGAGGGACGGGTTCAGAACGTTTATCGTGAGTTTACAAAACGGCACGCACTGAGTAGATTCCAAGGCTATGCGGGGGCCTTCAGAATACATCCAACGGATGCCTAGCCATTGGTACTTCGTTGTGGCATTCTTAAGCGACCCCACCGTTAAAGGAGTTCGTTCTAATCGCGCTGGGAGCATGTACTGACTGTTATTTTGAGCACATGCTGGTTTTCAAACTTAACGTGTAGTGCATTTCCAAGGTTATTGGTGAGCGATAATCGGCCATCATCTTCTTTTGGTTCTCTTCCGAGGTACCACACACGAGCAGGGTTCAGTGCAGTCTTTGCGGCTTCGGAGAGGCTCGACGGTGGTCCAGTGAGGACAACCTGAATAAATCCTGTAGATCCAGTTGGGTCCCGTAAAACTTTCCTACGTCCAGGAAGGGGGGTAGATGCCGTAGACGGTGCCGGAGACCGCGCTGCGGTCGTTGCAGCGTCAAAATCCGAGTGATAGCCGCGACTACTTATCCCATCCTCCGCTTCGACTTCAAGCCTCGGCCTGTAACTATAGAGATAATTATATGAAGGTACGGCCTAGGGTTCTTTGACCGACCCAATTACCTACCTTGTCTCTTCCGAATCCGAACCCCCTGAGCCTTCACTTTCAGCAACGCCAAACTCCTCAATCATCTCTCGTTCGAGAAGTTTCCAGTTCTCTCTAACATCGTCCTCCAGTTTGCTATGCCAACGAAGAGCTCTGCCGGAGTACAGACTCGAAGCGAATCCTGCCATCCACTCATAGTCTCTGTGCTTTTCCCTCTCAAATGCGGCTTGGCGTATATAGCGGATAAACGAATCACATTCTTTCCCGTTTTTGCCTCTGAAAATTACAACCGTGGTCTCGCCTGTACCTTGAGACATTTGCCAAAGTTGTAGCGAAAGGTCGGTGGGGATCAGAGTAGATAAGTGATTCGTGTTACCCGAACACGTGACGCCCTTTCATTCCGGCTTTGTTTATGCTGCCACCTTCGTCTTCTCTTCCTACTGCCTGAAACCGAGGGAGTGTCTTCGCCCTGGCCGCGACACATCTAAACGTGGTGGACTTCAAGTCTTCACGTTCTCTGTATCTACCAACCTTTCTCCAGACTCATCCAAAACGCGCTACACCATCAGCTCCGCCCACTCTAGACTCCTATAGAATACTAGATGGTCTTGGAAGCCGGTCAACCCTCGAATCCGTGTCCGTGGACACTCCCAAACCCGCGCCACCAATGAACCCAACAGTGCAATCCTCTGACTTGAACGCTCCCATCCAAGGTCCAACCTCAAGTCCACCAACACGCCTGTCCCCCCTCCTAGTCGATGCCAAAGGAAGCCACACGTTGTAGTTGCTCTAACTTTGCGATGAGAACATCGCTTGGGAGTGAACCGGTTTCTTTTTATTTCTTTTTCGTTACAGGGTCATTATTAGGCCCATCATCCCCGCAGATATGGATGGGCGTGCAGACCAATGTTCCTTGGTCATGTTCTCAGCAGGGTACTACAGCTCTCAGTTCCTCCGTCCATTCCAGTCTCATATAATCACAAAAATCCATAAAAGAGGGATCTACCGGCTAGCATAAAGCCCATCGCACCAGCTTATGTCTAAGAGCTTGACTTCCTGTCCCATACGTGTTTCATGTTAACAAGTTTGCCCTTTGCATCAAACTTTACTCCCTCTTCCTTAAGCAGATCGAGCTTCCGATGGTACTGAGTACCGGATTTACTTTTTGGTCCCCACTCTCCGTAGAACCCGCCGACAAAGAGGTTGGACGCGATAACACGGTGGCAGGGTATGTAAGGCGCGAAGGGATTGTTACGAAGAGCTGCTCCGACTGAGAGGGGTAACATAGTAAGCAGTTAGGGTAGCCAAACGTGTCATAAAGTCGAAAATGGCGAACCTGATCGAGGGGAGCCGGAACGGAGGGCAACTGTTATATCCTACGGTACATTGGGGATTCAAGTTAGACGCAAGGAGTATTCACGGGGTCCCAACAGGATAATCCGACCTTATATGTGACAACCTTACCCTTAGGAATGGTACGAATGAAGTCGTACACATCCCAGTGATGTTGGGTTATCGTCTGGCGGGTAGTTCTGCTCCGTTAGAATTACTGACGAGACCTGTTGGGCTGGGTAAAACGACTCACTTTGCCTCCTGACGTTTTGTAAGCCCTTCGTTCAGATGTTTTGGGTTCTGGATACTGGATATTCGACGCTGTTAGGGAGGTCGAGCAGGAAGTGGTTCGGACATCAGGCGTTGGCGCGCGCATTTCTTCTATCTGCTCGCCTTCGGTCGTAAGGGACTTGCTGGACTCCAAAAGCTTCGGACCCATGTCTACCACTGATATTGATTTCTCGTTGGTATCCTTGGTCTCGGGGACATTTTTCATCGATTGGTCGTCATTTGCAGGATCGATATAGAGCATCGCCCCGAATTTTGAACCAGGAGCTCGAGGTAACTCGTTGCAAACTTGGACAAGGACCGTTCCAAGAGAGGTTGAGTATTTTCGAGCTTCATTCCACATGGCTACAATGTAAAGGTGTCGGGTGGTTGACGGTCCAAAGGAGTCGGAGTGGTGGATCGTGACGCGGAGCCGAAACGCGGAGTAAACAAAACGATCTCAATATTATGTCCGTTACCTCCGTCGGCGTGGCGGATGAGGAGCCCGACTTTGTAATTGCACCATCCTCCTTCCTTACTAAAAGTCTCTCACACATATCTGGTCATCGATCAACTCGACTCACTTATTGTATACGACCTACTGAACAATCAATGGCTGAAGCAGGTCAAGACGGTGCGTCCAAGTCAACCAACCTTCCTGCGAGTGTTGCTGTGGACCGAACTTGGTTTAACGTCCTCACAGGCCCTGTGCTGGTTGGAGTAATCGGTGGGAGTGGCCTGTACAATCTTGAGCATCTGACTCCCATGTGAGACCTTTTGCTACCAGTCGCTGATTTTGTCTAATCACGAACTTTTCAGTAAGGAGGTCAACCCTGAAACAGTGAGCGTAACAAAGGTTCCGAGAGAAATATTAACGGTGTTGACAAAGCTATACTCAGCCCTGGGGATTTGCCAGCTCTCCCATCACCATCTCCGCCCTTCCCTCAGGTGTTCGCGTCGCCTTCGTCGCTCGACATGGAACCGCGCATAACATCAATCCATCCTCTGTCCCAACACGAGCCAACATTGCTGCCCTTAAATCGCTTGGAGTCAAAGCTATAATTGCGTTTTCTGCCGTCGGATCCTTGCGGGAAGAGATTCGGCCGGGCGATTTCGTTATCCCTTCTCAAATCATAGACAGGACGAAGGGTATTCGGCCTTCTTCATTCTTCGAAGGAACCAGCATCGTTGGGCACGCAATGTTTGGGGAGCCGTTCAGCGGTCAACTGGTCAGTTTAATCGAACCTCTTGTCAAAAAAGAATTGGAAACGGAAGCCCCTGGAGTCCAACTGCATACCGACAAGTGTGTTGTCGTAATGGAAGGGCCACAATTCTCGACGCGTGCGGAGAGCAACATGTACCGGGCTTGGGGAGGTGACATCATAAATATGAGCACTCTTCCAGAAGCGAAGCTAGCTCGAGAGGCTGAGCTGAGGTGAGAGATCACGCAGCCTTAGCGGAGTAACCAGACTGACCCAGTAGGTCCCAGCTACGCGTTGATTGCCACGGCTACGGATTATGATAGCTGGCGCGTTGGAGAAGAGCCAGTTACCGTCGCCGAGGTCATCAAGACCCTCAAGACTAATGCAGATGCGTCCCGTAAGGTGGCAGCAGCGCTCATCGAAGATGTCAGCAATGCGCTGTTGAAGGGCGATGTCATCACAGACGGAGAGGGGAGCATGCGATACTCCGTCATCACTCATGAATCTTCCCAAACCGAGGAAGACAAGAAAAAGCTTTCATATATTCTGCCTTACTTTTCCTAGATAGAATTCGGGTCAAATGCGTGGTTTGGTATCGAGAATAGAGTTGTGAACATTTGGCATTATTTGCACATCTTGACCTGGACCATTACTCGATCCCGCCCTCATCCCTCACTCATCACTTTAGTGTCAAATTCTTGAGTACTTGACCAGCCAAATCGGAAGTTAAGCGATACCTCCCCGAGACGCCAAAATCCAACCGTCAACCGCCCTTGGATCCTCCTCTGGACCAATCGCTATCGGACACGACTGCTGACAATGCTCCTCCCGCTTTCGTGGTCCCCCCTACTATGCGCGTTTGCTACCTTTGCACTGGGTGCTCCTGTAGCTGAGGCCAATGACCTTAAGCAACTTTCCATGGACAACTTCTCTTCGAGCGTCGCCAAGGGATTGTGGTGAGTATCTATGCCATGCCGAGATGCCGTCTCTGTAATTGACGACCAACTGGCGTTTTTAGGCTTGTGGAGCATTTCAGTCCGTATTGTCCACACTGCAGGAATTTCGAACCAACATGGAGGAAGTTGACCGAGGAGTATCAAGCCGCCGAAGCGGCGTCCAACTTTTACATGGCCCAGGTGAACTGCATCACCCAAGGAGGTAAGCGTGTCTTCAGAATGTCCAAGGCACCCCCACTGATGGCTTATTTCTCTTAAAGACCTGTGCCAAGCAAACAAGATTGAGTACTACCCTCAAATCAAACTGTGAGTTCACCTGCGACACATGGCAGGCGCCTCGCCGACTCCTTCAGATTTTCAGATTCGCGGATGGCGTTGAGAAAGAGGTCTATAACGGTGACCGAGCGATCGCAGTTTTGCAAAAATACATCGACACCCAGATTCAATCATATGGCGAGAGTGTCGCAGCTTCGTCCCAATCCAGCACCCACCAAGATGTCATCAGCTCACGGGCGAACCCCGAAGGAAAGGTGGAAGTTCTGACGCAGGCGGACTTCAAATCAAAGTTAGACGAAGGTCCCCTATTTGTCAAGTTCTATGCCCCATGGTGAGTTCACTTTCAGTGATGCGTTGATAATCCTGTCCGTTTAACTTGCTCTGGATGCCCAGGTGTGGACACTGCAAGAAGCTTGCTCCTGGTAGGTCGAGATTTAATATGACCGACGCCGATATAACCAATGGGACTAATCTCGATAAATTCAGCATGGGCCGAACTTGCATCAAAAATGAAGGGTGTTGCCAACATTGCCGAAGTCAATTGCGACGAGCAGGGTAAACTTTGCCGGCAAGAAGGAGTTGAAGGATATCCGACCCTGTATTTGTACAACGCTGGAAGTCGTGTTGATTACAAAGGTCCCCGCAAACTGGAATCGATGGAGAACTTTGCTCGAAAGGCAGTCTCGATGTAGGTATTCCGTCCGAAAAGGCTGACGGCTTTGAACTCAAAGCGCTCTAATTTTGAAGGGGCTTGAAGACTATCGATTTCAATTCCTTCCCAGAGACCGCCAAGTCCGAGAAGGTTGTCTATCTGTATCTGAGAACCATCAATACGTCGAGCTACGATGTCGTACGTGGCTCTCTACATATCTAGTCACCGGCCACTGAACGATCGCAACGGCTTCTTAGAGCAAGGTGGAGGAGGCAGCGAAATCACTTCTAGGAGACCCACCAGTTGTTCAGTCGCAAGACCCTCTCCTATGGAAGCAATTCGATAAAGATCCATCTCGTGGTTCGGTCATACTCGCCGTCAAAAGTGGTGAAGTCACTGCGTCATTTAACGTCGAGCCAACCACGCCTAGTCAATCCATATCTCAATGGCTCCTCGAGAACAAACTCCCGTTGTTCGACGAACTGTCTGCAGATAACTTCCAAAGCGTCATGCGAAGCGAGAGTCGTGCATTTGTGGTCATCGTTGCCATTGATACATCTGCAAGAGACGCTGACAGGTTGGCAGCAGACACCGCGACCTTGAATGAGATGGCAAAAACGTGGAACGCCAGTGGACGGAAGATCGATGGGCGGCCGGTGGTCTTTGTGTGGATGGATGGCGTGCAGTGGCAGAAGTGGTTGAAGAGCATGTACGGAGTCAAACAGGTGCGTCCCTCAGCTCTTTTCAGCACAGCGCGAGCCAACCAAGTTACCCCATTCCAGGCCTCAATGCCGGCTATAATAATTGCAGATCACGACGTGAGTGGATTTATTTATCACTTGCTTTGACACTCATTCCTTACCCTTGGAACACAGAATCTCCTCTACTACGATATTGACCAAGACAAGAAACCGATACATTTCGATGGCCCTTCGGTACATCAAGCACTGGAAGCCCTCGAAGCTGGTCAGCTCAAAGCCAAACATTCGGAGAATGTGGTGGAGAGAACACTCCGGGTAAGTAACCAGGCGTATCGGGGGGTGGAATCATACCGATGATTGCGACTTTCTAGGGCTTCCATCACAAGCTCGAGTCCTTTGAGGTGCGTTATCAGTGATGATCCTTCTCGCGGCATGAGGTCGCTGATGAAATTTTCGTAGACCTACTTCTCGGAACATCCTTTCAGAACGATAGGCTGGATTGTAGCTCTTATCTCTCTCGTTATCATCGGCTTGTGGAAGCTTGTACAGATGGACGTCGACCCTCATGCACAAAAGCGGCGCCGACTAGACTGAAGGGATTTCACGGGAATCGTGTTTATGTATCATCTATGATGTTCGCCATGCTCGACTATATATCCGGTATTTTGGCTAGCGAGACGCTCGTGTCGTGATTTGCAGAAACTGCACGCAGACGAGTAGCGGTTTGCCGGGTTCAGATTTAAACCCCCTCATAGTTTACTCTTGGTCTGAGTTGGGACAGGGACCTGCGATAAGACGTCTAGGATGGCTTCGGCCGTGCCGTGGGGTGAATTTTGCACTACCTACGAGTTATAAGAGAAAGTTGTCAGATTCGTTGTTGCTGGTGGGGTGTTTCATAAGCGTTCACCAGATGCCCAGCCTTTTCAACCCAGTGGACTGAAGCGCAGCGGAGGTCGCTAACTGAAGAATTTGCTAATGCTTTTTTGACCTTCAATTCCCTTGCACAAAGTATGTTCAATCAATGACAGACGAGGAACACCGAATCTGAACTTACACACTGTCCTCGACTGCTCCAAAGACGAGAGAAACTGGAATATCATAAGACACTTCGGCAAGGCGGGGAGAAATCGTGGAACCGAGAGGGATACCCCCGCGATAGCAGGCGGCCTCGTGGAACCTATCACATGCAAGGGTGACCCCTTTGAAAGGTCCTATGGCTATTTTGCTGGCTGGATGCTCGCGCAGGGCGTGCTGAACGAATAGCTCGAGTATGCGTGGGTTCCACGATGCGTAGCCTTTACTGGAATTGAAATCCTTTAGAGCAGCTTGGCGGGAAGACCAGACGTCTCGGCGTTGGTAGGACGCAGGTATTACGAAAGCGCCGCGAGGGAAGATATCGACTCCTAAAGATTCCAGAGTGAATTTTATTAATTATTCAGCTATTCCCAGACGACGAGAGACCAACCGGGAGGGCTAATCATCGGTTCACACAGGATCATCTGTTGAAAGTGAACCGGGATTGGAGACTGTTGGAGCCACACTCTTTGAAGAATCAAGGCTTGAACGTCTTCATAGAAGCGCTAAGAAATTCTAACCGGACTTACAGAGCAACGGCACCCATCGAGTGGCCCAATGCACATAGCTTCCGTTCGGTAAAATCCACGTGCCCACCACGATTGATTCCGGCGGTAAGGAAGTAGCCTATTGCTCTCCCATACTCATCCCAAGGAACTGTTGCTCGAATAGTTAGCGCACTATCTGAGAAAAGAGCAAAGCGTCCTCACATTCTTCTAGCCAATGGGTTCGGAGAAACCTTTCGTTCAACACCGCTGCCTCCCCATGGTTGGGTGCATCTATACACCAAACTTCACGTATTTTAGTCCCAGATTGTTGAGCTTCGGTGGCGGCGAAAAGCTTTTCGATGACAGGCTCCCAACATTCTTTGTGCATTCCCGTCGCATGCGCCACGACAAACGTCAATGCGTCAGCAGCGAAAGCCGAGTAGTTCTTTGATGACGAGTAGCATTTTGCGGCGATAAAGTATGGGCATTCCTCTGAAGGCTCTAGGATGTGCGAAGAGACCTGGAGGGAGGACATCGTGGTTGACAGGTGAGACGAATTGTTCGGTCGGGGATCGTGGAGGCCGAATGTTCGAAATCACGTGTTATGATGCAAGGCGTGTTTCGCGAAAGAGTCTCATCACAAGTTCGGGTTTATAGCGAAAAATCGTGATATAAACCAAGGGGCATTATTTTTCACTGACCGCGATGACCAATGATGTTTGGTTTCATGGTGACTTCGAACGCACTGACAAAGGCTCTGATCGTGCCCAGGTAACATCTACTCGTACACAGTAACTAGCATCAACTCTCCTCATTAGTACTGTGTTTCATAATTTGCTTCTTGTGCCTTCTTCAGGGCGCTTGGAGGCTATCGCATCCACCACGGCTTGAGCGGTGCCTGCCGGAGAGTTCTGGACAACCTGCAGACGATTCCAATTTCTGGTGTTATTACACTGTGCAAGCTAAGGTGACTCGATGCAGCATACCAAGTGACCTGCATTTTGGATCCAGTGCACTGAAGCGAATTGTACCCCACTGATGGAGGGATTTGCAAGAGCCTCTTTTGCGCTTCTCGGTCTAGCGAATCTATCAGCGACAACTCAGCACTAGTTCCGATAGTCACGCACACGCTGTCTTCTATGGCCCCGAAGATTACTGACACTGGGACTTGACGAGAGATTTTGGCCAGTTGAGGCACCAATGTCTGCACTAGATCCGAGCCTCCCCGATAACAAGCCTGAATGATACTTAATATACAGTAAGGGCCCAATACCATTAAGTTGAGTACCCACCGCTTCATGGAACCTTCCACAAGCCAATGTCACTCCGTTCCACGGAGCGACTTTGTATAAGGAGGCTGGATGGTCTCGTAAGGCATACTGCACAAAGAGTTCTATCATCCTTTCGTCCCAGCTCTTATAGCCACGGCTAGATTTGAAATCTTTCAGCGCTGCTTGCCGCGATGGCCAGACATCCCGGCGCTGATACGTGGCTGGAAAGAAGTATGCTGTTGAGGGACGGAGGTCGTAACCTTCGAGCAAGGCTGGTTAGAATCTCGACGGTATAATGAACGTAGAGAAAATGAAGTACCCAGAGCACTAAGCATAGGATCGGCGATAATAATCCTCTCAAATCTCAGCTTGATTTCGTCGGACTGTTGCATCCAGACCCTGGTTCCAGCAAAGGAATTCGTAAAGCGATCCGCGGTTGGCAATCCACAATAGTCAGGTACACCTACATGGATACAGCACCCATAGAATGTCCCAAGGCCCATAATTTCCGCTCCGTAAAATCGATTCTTGCACCTCGTGTCGTCCCTGCCTGCAAGAACTGGCCGACTGCTCGACCGTAGTCATCCCACGGAACTAAAACGAAAGGTTAAGCGGTAACCTCGCACTAGGGAGACACAGAGCCACGCACAGACTTCGGTCCAGGTGTCGTCCAGTATCTTCTCGTTTAGCACTGCGGCTTCGCCATGATTTGGACTGTCGATCGACCAAGCCTCTCGTATACGTGGCACAAACCGAGGATTAGCGGCTTGGTGTTCGAATATTAGCCCCAGAACAGGCTCCCAGCACTCCTTGTGCATCCCACTTGCATGCGTGAGGATGAAAGTAACAGCTTCTTTATCGCCTTCAGGCTGGGAGCCTGGCGGTGGCGAATAGCATTTCGCAGTCACTGCAAATGGGTATTTTGAGGTAGGTTCCAGGACGTGCGAGGTAACTTGAAGTTGTGCCATTATAAAGGGTGAACTGGAGAGTAACGAATAACTGGACTCGTGCGATGCAGCGAGGCTTTGTTGGCGCGCTGCCCCAAGTGCAAACGGCAGTGACAACCGGCAGTCGGGGTCGAAACTAGCCGACTTCCGCCACATGATTACATAACGTTTCCCCCCAAGCACACACAAATCCAGAGCAAGTGCCGATGCGCGTAAGCATCTCATACGGGCCGCGGGGAACTGAACTTCATCCCTTGCGCCTCTAATGACCTCAGGAGGCGACCATCGTGAGCTGAGCGTCTCACCGCATGTTTCGATAATGCCGTTAGCCAATGGCTTTAGACGCTCTTTTCGTTGTTTGCCAAGGATTTTTTTGACGCGTTGGGTGTACCGCCACAATCCCGAAAATTACGAAACTCCGGATCGACGACCAAAACTGACACGCCACGTGCTGAGGCGACCCTTTGGGGATACGGCCGGAAAAACAAAACCCGGACGGAGATGACCCCGGATAGAGCCCCGTTCGGGATCCGAGCAGGGAGGATGTTCGGGAGCGGCTCGGAACGATTAGAGGGTTGCACTCCGCGGATATGGTCGCTTTTTCGGGCTAGTCAGGTTGAGATATCGGGATTGGGTTGATATGGGCAACGACGTCCGGAGTGAGTGTGGAGGGAGCGCGGAGGCGGCCTTGGGGAAATAAAGTATTTCAAGGAACGACTCAGGGATTGGGCCGAGGAAATGCCTTTCATCCGACTTGTCGCATCCCTCGGTGTGTGAAAATCCGGACAAGATTGCAAAGTAAGCTTAACAACGAGGGAGAGACACACGATGGACAGATGGTCCCTGTCAATGATGAGAAACCCCGAGGGGAGAGCAACGAACCGGTCCGAATCTCATCTATGTGCCCCACGGGATGGCTATATCTCAATGGAGAAGTCGATAAGATAATGAGGACCGGCATGACGCAGTGTGTATGTACGGCCACTGAAAAAGTTACGGTGAAGACAACGCCGCGGCCCGCGACTTACATGCCTAGGCAGGTACTGCAAAGTGTTATACATGTCTATGACGTCAACAGAAATCCGAGGAGGTCTGATCGCTTAACTACACACAACTGTGAATACGGTGTTCCGTCGCGTACACATGAGCGTCGACACTATTCACGTCGCGCGGCATGTACGGGCGGGCCGGTGGGAGATGTCTGTGAGCGCGTCTACTCCACGGTGAGACGCGCGGTCCGTGAACACAACCTATTCGATCTAGTTGATTCTGGCAGTGTATTCCTATACATCGACCATATGCTCGCAGCGTCTTGGAGGTGAGTAAGCTGACTGTGCACAGCCCGGGTAGACGCCCGTCGTTAGAATTCGAACCGCGAGAGTCAATTAGGATGAGGTCATCTCGGCCACCCCGTGAGTTAATCGGCACAGCATCATCAGATCATCGGAAAGGATGCCCGCGTCCATGCAACACACCCGCTTCCGGCCACCTCGCCGATTCCTCGCATTCCACTTGCTTACGCATGCTGATTACCCATCCACTTCCGAGAGTCACCCCGAACACGACACGCAGCCGCCGAGAAAGAGTCAGCTCACGTCATCAACCTCAATCTCCTCTTCGTCGCCGTCGTTGACCGTCTCGATTGCAAGGCGTGATCCTCGGTGATCATGGTGGGATGGGATGTCGAGAGAGGAGTGGATGGGGCGGACAGGAGCGCGGGAGGGAAGCCGAACCCGAAGGCCGAGGGGGGTAAGGTTTTTCCGAGAGACCAAGACAGTGCCGCGTGTGCGAGGGAGAATCCGGTGCACACACAGTTACACTGAGATTAGGCCCAGGAGTTCCGTAGCCCGGGACGCGGACGAAATTTTGCCTCGGCGGCTGCGTCCACGTCTACGCTTCCGCAGTGCAATTTAGACGCCACACATGCGATGTATAAGAATATCCCCTCCATCCTGTACTCCCCCCTCCACATCCAGCACCTCCAACAGTCAGAGCCCCTCCACCCCCCGGAGCCCCTCCATACATATAAGCAGCCCTCAACCAACAGACATCCAACAACCCCTCACCAACACTACAATGCATCTCCACGCTGAATCTTGGGAAATCATCGACCACAAGGAAGTACCTCAGGTACCTGCCTATTATGACGACGCTGGTAAGCAACACGGTTTACATAGTAAACAACATGCGACTAACCCACCCCCCTCACCAACAGCCGTCCAAATCACCTCCATCTCATCCAAGGACGTCATCCAGACGTTCACTTTCGACGCGCCATCATGCTCGTCCTCGCAATCTTCGCCCCTGCAGAAATTCAAGCTCCTAAGGCCTCCGCGTTCGCCGAGCTTCGGATCTCGGTCTTCCCGATCCCCATCACCACTCTCCTCTGCTTACGATGATGATTCGGCCTTTGAAGAGTCATGGGACAACGGCATGGCCTTCCGCGATCCCCACGACTTCTCCCCGGCTCAAGCTCGTGAAGCTCTCATCTCCGCAAGGTGTCAGCTGCTGAGCTCGAGCGAGATGAGAAAGCTCGGTGTCAACGCGTTGTTTTCCGAAGGGTGAGTCTTTCACACGATCGTCCCAATCCTGACTATCAGTACTGATATTATGCCATTCTCCTAGATGGACCATCACAAAGCTGCGCAAAGGCAGTAAATATCGCCTTCAAGTTCGCTACACTGCTCGTCCGGCTAAAGCTGTTCTCCGCAGCGGTGCCTCAAAAGCATCGCTCACTGGCCTGCCACCATTTATGGATCTTCTCGAGGGAAGCTTGTAGATCCGAATCGACTCCCTCCTTTCCCTGTATTTGTGCCCCCTCTCTCTGGTTGCTGCGGTTATCCGACACGACCAACCCATTTCACCTATTTATTCCTTTTCGTTCTTCGTTCCTACTTTACTTTTCTTCTTTGAACATTCACTATTCGTTCCCATCCGCCTGTTGTTTGCCACAATTCGTCATTAGCTATCGTTCTGCAATTTCGCATTGTTACTCTTGTGTACTCATTACCACCAGTTGCATGTGTATCAATGTCTATGTATTTCGACCATGGTCCTCACAATCTACTTGTCTACTTGCTCCAATGTGTAGTTGCTTGCGGGAAAGTTCCCACCTGAGTCGCTGAGATAACAGCGAGAAGATAAATCTGCACTTCGGTTTTGATCACTTCTCTCCCTCGGGCTCTAACATTCGCGGGAACCCAAAGCAGTGTATGCGAACCCAAAAAGGTAGCCGGCCACCCAATATCCCGGCCAATACCACCAACGAAACAAAGCAAAATTCTGGAGCTATGAGGATGGCGACGCCGTCCCGGGTGCTGAAGGACAAGTTGGCGAGGAACTACAGGCGGCTTGCGCGGTGAGCCGGATGCCGACCGGCCGCCGAGATCGGTAATTATGTCAGCTCGGTCACACAACCTGCCTTATCTTCGCCTGGGTTGCTTCCTTCCTCCTTTCCAACATACCTCGCAGTCCAAACGGCTTCTAAGCCATCGCGACCGCTAAGCGAAGACCGTCATGACCGGGGCACAGCTCGTCCACAGTCATCAGCAATGCCGTGTTACTCGGCGAGAAGCCCGCTCAGTCCTTAGCCACGGCATCGTCCCAGCCGTCAGCGTGTGGCACACAGGACGAACCCACTGCGGTTCAACGTAGCGCAAAATGGGTGTTAGCTGCGATAGCTGGAAATAACTGGACATTTGCATTGCCCGGTCCAGATTCTCAAGACACCGGGTGAGCGTGGTAGCGCGGGAAGGCTCTGAGAGCCTTTCGATCTGGCGGACTAATTCAGTTCATTATCCCGCCTCAGTAAATCCAGGCATCGTGACTGTTCTGAAAACACTGATCAGATGTCTTGTCGAGGTATGACACATTTAAGAGGGGGATGACGGCCATCCAGGTTAGTTAGCAATGGTGAAAGGCAGGGCTCTCGGATTCCTTAGCCCCCCCCCTTGGGGCAAGTTTTGGGGCAGGTGGACATACGTGTGATTCGAAAGAACACATTATTAAATCTGGTGAAAGTGTGTCCGTAACTTCTTGCTTCCAATGGGGAACTTCACCCACACCCAAACAAAATCCAAAGCCTAGTTAGGTTCACGTCCAACTATGTACAATAATCGATGATACGAGTTGCTCGCGAGAAGTTAGATATTTTGAACCCTTTGGATAGTGTGCATACAATTGCAAAGCCATGGGCGGAGTTTCTGCTCGTCATATGGAGGAGTATCCGCCGTTTCTCACCCCTATTCGCAAAAGTTCGACGATCAGACGCAAACTCTTCCTCGATTCCGGTCAGCGCTCTAATCCTATTACTTCAAATAAGGTCAGATGGATTCAGCCGGTCAGAACTTCCCCTTCAACGGGAGCAGAGGACACGTCACGCCTAGCTATCCAAACGAACATCAAGATCAGCCGCAGGTCAAGAAACCATCACCACCACAAACAATTCCTAGGCCAATCATATACATCCCTTCTCAAATCCACCCTGCAGGAATTCTACCACCTTCTGCTCTCGGAATCCATCTACCGATCCGTACAGCACACCAAACCGACGATCTCGCAGCGGTCATGGACTACCTCCAACCTGCGTTCCAGCACTTACTTCGCACCAACTTGTCCTACGTACTGAGGGAGTCTCTCGATAGACCTCTAATTCATCCAACATACGCCCAGAGCGTTCAAGATCTTGTCCAGATGCTTCAGACTCAGCATCAAAGGGAAGGACATCTTAGCGCTTTGCAAACTGGCGAGGAGATCATGAAAAGGATGGATGCAAATTTCCAAGGGGCCTGTACTCAGTGGAAAGGCTTCCTCCTGCACGCTGCTTCCACGTCTCCGGGAACAGGGTTGGAAGGTGCGATGGGACTGACGTCAGCGGTGAAGGGCAAGCGATTTCTCGACCTCTACCTCCCTGCATCAGGATACTTCCGTGACAACGTCAAGGTCATGGATTTTATGATGTCGCCTCTGAACTCTCATTATGTCTGCTTAAAGGACGCAAGTCGAGGTGGATACAGTTGGATGAATGAAGACGAGAGGAAGTATGTCGATCAAGCAACCCCAATCGACAATGCGAGTCGCAAGTCGGCTACGGCGAAGAAAGGAAACAAAGGAGAGCATGTTAATCAAAGCGAACGCTTGAGACGCATCGACGAGGTGCTCTGTAAATGGGGGTACGAGCCCGAGCGCGGAGGTGGGACCAAAGAGCGTGCGGAAGCTATACTTTGCGCCCAAGCTGCTACCACAACGGAGGTAGCTATTCCCGTGATCGCAGCTGCCATGAGAAGATGGAGACTGGAGCTTTTGGAGCCACTCCTCGTAGAGATGCCGACCTTAGGGAATATCGACCACAACATGTCCGGTGGTCCAACGCCCCCTGAAAGGGGAGTTTTCTGGGATGTTTTAGAATACGTGCGTACAGTTCAGAACCTCAGGCAAAAGCAAGTTCTGGCGGCGGAGCTGGTACTCTCTTTCAACAACGCTGGTATTAGCCCGTTCCACAAGATCGTCCAGGAGTTGGAAGCCTTGTTGGATTAATCGTCACTCCTAGTAATTATGGATGTATTAATGACTCCTTGTAAAGCCGAGTCCAGGATATCAGAAAATCTGATGAGAAAGTCAACATTTCCTGAGAAATTGCTTCATCAGTGCGAAACTGGCTAATTAATTAGGAGAGATCTTTTGTGCTCGTTCTAAGTATTCACGCTACCTATGCGCGTTTCACTGGCTATTTTGCCATTTCACCTTCTCTTGGTATTATATAGGTGACTGGCAGGGCCTTCAATGTGCCCTGAATAAGTAGCTATCGCACAACGGGTGGGTCTTATTTTATTCGATGTCCACGGCGTCTCGCATGCCGACCCTCCGCCACATAACCCGGGGCTTTTGCAATCCCACCAACCAGAAATGAAGGGGTTTAAAAAAAGCTTAAGTATCTTACACATGCCCATTAAGTGTTTCATGGGCATTTGTTGACTAGGTCGATCACCGAGACAATCCCCAGAGCCAAGGACCCGTAAACGGACTCGGCCCGTTGCAAGAATGGTAATTCCCGCCATTCTTCAGGGCTTCTTGGTCCTGGATACACTCCGAGACGGCCGTCCCAGCTCCGTTGACTGTTCGGTCCCTTTCCGAAGTATGCAGGGAGCGGGCCGGCTCACCCTTTGGATATGAGGGGGGATAAGAAAGCCGCTAACGACCCAGAACGGTCTCCACCGCTTCCCTTCACATACAAATGCTTCCGCAATCCTGAGCACCCTTCCTTTATCACGGAGGCGGAGCTTACACCACACGGGCAAGCCCAGGATGGAAGTGGCGTTGAATGCAGGTCGATGCCACTGACAGTGTGCACATAGACTGACCGCCCGTCCTTCCGCCACTTCACACACACACGAGGTCAGGATATAGACGAGATGGCACATCTCATTTTCGCCGTCTCTTTTCGCGCAACCTGATTGGAAGTTGGGTTTGAGTAGGAGTAATCTCCCTCTCATGGCAGGAATAAAGAGGGGTAAGAAAACCTGAATCTGGCAAACGATCTCCCTGAACTCTGTTGGCCCGGGAAATTTTAAGCATCTGGCTAGAAGCCCCGCCGTTCCTTTTGGTGCACAATGGGAAGAATGGGTCCCACGTGGCCTTGCAAAGGAAGCCCCACATATTTTGCTACATCAGAAAGTCGATGAAACGTCCAAAGCATATGTATAATCATGACGACGTGTTGACCTGTACTGCGTCTGTGGGCTGGGAAGGTCGGTAACATCCGCAGGCAGGGCGGCGGGAGATCGCTTTTCACCAGCGCAATCTGGTGCACAAAGGGAACTTGCCGCACTCAATCGCCATCGCTTTCTTTCCTCTCCCTGGAAATCGAACTCCTATCCGTAGCTTTGGTAGGCTTTGGCGCTCCATCCCTGAAATCCTGCCCTCGAGCGCGTGGCAGAAGCGAATGCTGGCTTGTCACACCCGACGCACACCTTCACGTGGCCCAGAGGTGTGGGCGGGTGCGATGTAACACTAGGAAAGAGAGTTGAAGGTTCCCTACCCAAACGGGAGCACAGTGTTTGCGGAGACGAGACGCCGAGACAAAACGACGCTTTGATTGGGTCTTAGGCGTCGCTTTTGCGTTGACGCTTTCCTAGTGTTGGAATCTTACACCCAAGCCTGGTTGGGCAACAACGAAAGTTGAAATTCTTGGAACGGGAGGCCTTGAGAGCCCTTAGAGGTTAGGGTGACGATGGCTTGTATCGGTCCCATTCGAAGGGACCAGGGGTCGGATGACGAAGTATCTGCTGGAATCGGCGATGTGATTTTGCGGAAAGGATGAGTTCGATTCCACTATACTCAATCAGGAATCCTTGAACCCGTTGTTATGAGCCGGAACCGATACCTTCGCCCGTTGAGAGATCCCCATCTGCTGGGTTTCTATATAATTCCATTTCTAACTTACGCCCTAACAAATGTGTTCAGCCTCAACCACGTTTTTCCTCCCTCCTATCGCGTGCCACCCTGCTTCTCTTCGAAATCCATGGCCCACAATCCCACCACGCGAGCGTCCGTGGACGTCGTCAAAAGACTGGGCGGCGGCGGAGAACCAGCTTCCGTTGAGCCAGGGGATCCATCGGGGATCGCAGTCCTTCCTCCCGTCGTCATTGCCAGCGACATTCTCTCGTCTGGGAGAGACCTCGAAGCAGGACCATCTTTGCCGTCGACGACTCCAGGATCTGGACTGCCTTCGGGTTTCCAGGGTTCTTGCCCCGAGACGCAAAAAGGAGGGCTTCGCTGGACGCTGAACATCCTCGGTCTACCTTGGAAGGCTTTCCGTTCCATGCTCAATAAAGCCAGCAATTCCTCTCCATCTCCATCAGTGGATATTCTAGACAGAATAGAGATGCAGAATCAACTCGCCCCGGAGTTCTTCGCCAGGGCTCCTCTGAGGCATACACGTCAAGCTCATCGACTTCGGGCCGATAGGAATCAACTGGGTCCTGGAGACACTACCCTTGTCGGGAGAGAGGTAGTAACACATCCAGTACCTGAATACACCGAGCAGTTTATACCGGGTGACGGTGATAGAACAGTGCCAGAGTACCTGTGGAAGTGCGGTTTCTGTAAGTCTGCATTTCCCAGAATCCCAGTGTACGAAGCTTGCTAAGTATCCTTCGCACCATAAATCAACGCGACAATCGGGCGGTCTCTGCTGTTTTGATTTTAGTATTTCCTCCGCTTTGGATCCTGGGCACCCTGTATCTCAAAGTTGGACTCCACCCGAAGTGGAACCCAAGACTCGAAGAAATCGATTCTCGCCACCGCACCGAGGCAAAGGAGGTATTTCGTGCTAGAGAGAAGAAATACGCTAGACGATGTCTGGGCTGCCTCGTCGTGTTCTTGCTGGCATCAGCGGCGTTGGTCGAGGGGCTGATATTCGGGCTGCGATGACGCCCTGATACAGTCTTTACGCGATGAGTCCTCATTAAATCCCTCGATATGCCTTCATATTTGTCTCATTGAAGTCACTATCCGAATTGCTTCTTGCGGCATTTGCTTGCGTGTTCCTGTACTTTTGCTTTTGGGCAGCATTGTCCTTCGGTATTCCGCTTTTGGTTACTCCACGTTGCTTTTATGTATCTCTAGATTATGCACTTACTTTCTTATCTATTGCCTCTGAGGTAAATGTGATTTCGCTTCGTGCATATTATGCCCAGATTCTGCTGAGGAATAGGGGCCGGGAGGAGTCACAAAGGTCTCCGCATCGTGTGAGCCGTGGAACCAGTCGAGACTCACATTTGGGAATTTTATTCGAGAACTCCCCCTCTGCAAGACGTAATTGGCCAGGAGCAGGAGGCCACGAAACTATATCGGCATAACTCCCAATTGCTCCAGCGACGAACGTTTGTGTGAGTCTGCGGGGATAAAATGCAGGATTCAGTGCGGTGACCTGAAGTGGTCTGATTACGTTCATTTTTATCAGGCGACGCCAACTCTTAAATCCTCAGTTCGCATCCATCCCCCCCCCCCAACAACTTCATCTCTCTCAACAATGGCATCTGCACCCGGAGTCCTCGTTCCTCACTCTCGAAGGCGCCACTCTCATTCGTCTCCAGATGGAGGGGAGGTTCCAGTCACGGTCGTCAAAGCCGTCCCCCGTCGCCGGTCATTCCACCGGACCAGCATCGCCAAACGGAGCACGTCGATTGCCGACCCCCGGTCAGCTTCCCCAATGAACATAGACTCCGGCCACACAAGTGAGAGCTCCGACGCGGAACATCACGACGACGACGACGACGACGACGAGCTACCACCAGGTCAGGCTCAAGAGCTGGAAGACGACAAGACGAGGGCTACAAGAACCAGTTTTAAGCCGTATCCTACTCTTGAGGCTCATCGACAGTACGGAGGGAGTACCGTAGCGAATGTCGCCATGAAAAACTCGACTGCATCGACCGCTGTTGTCTACCATCAAAACCCGCAACAGAGGGTTCCTCGAGTTGCTCCTCCTCCTCGTAACCTCAGCAATCCCCTTCTTCTACCCTCTGCGCCTCAAATTCCTAATACCGGCTCTCAAAAAGAAAGCGTACGGAGGTTGATTGTCGTCCTCGAAAGATGTTCACTCGAGGCCTATAAGGTGTCTTCTGGGGGAGGCGGACGCGGCGGCCGCGACGGAGGCGAGCATGTAAAGTATGCGCTACTCAATTGTGACGACCATCAGGGTATTCTGGCTAAAACGGGGAGGGATATTGCGGACGCCCGGCCTGACATTACTCATCAGGTATGTTCGATGAGCTCCATGTTCCGCCAAATGCCTGACTTCGTTACAGTGCCTCTTGACTCTCTTGGACTCGCCGTTGAACAAAGCTGGCCTACTCCAAGTGTACGTTCACACTGTCAAAGGTGTTTTGATCGAGATCAATCCACACGTCCGGATACCGAGGACCTTCAAGCGATTTTCTGGTCTTATGGGTAAGATTTACAATACGAAACGCATACCATAATCTGAAACTTTTCATTTGATCTCACAGTTCAGCTACTACATACCCTCAGTATCCGAGGAGTTAACGGAACGGAGAAGCTCCTCAAGGTCATTAAGGTGCGAGAAGAGAAATGCAAGATTAGATGGCATGCTGAGAGTCTTACGACTCGTTTAGAATCCTGTAACCGACCATTTCCCTCCTAATACCTATAAAATCAGTGCGTTGATTCTTCCTTCCCCCATTGATAACTTGAGGCTAACGTCAACGACTTTGTACATAGCGCTATCTGGCGACGCACAGACAGTACGGCTAGCAGAGTATCTCCCAAGGATACCGGCAGATCGCTCTATAGCTGTGTTTGTTGGCGCCATGGCTCGTGGTCGAGACGACTTTGCAGACGGGATGGTGGATGAGAAGATTTCGATCAGCAACTACCCGCTATCAGCCTCGGTAAGGAGCCTGACATGCGTGGCATTCGAGTTTCTGAATTATTGTTTTTCTGAGAACAGGTGGCTTGCGGAAAGGTGAGCATCTCTATGGTCCAAGATTTCGCCTAGGGATCTAATTCTGAGATTTTGTAGTTCTGCTGTGCCATGGAGGACCTCATGAACGTCGTATAAGATGATATTCCTTGTCAATCGTTCCAACACGGTGGCATTGAATTCCAGGTAAGATAAAGTCGTTTAACACGACTCGCTGCTGAGGGGTTTTGGGGGACTCTGTTCTCGAGATTTTGCTTTCCTCTGAGCTTGCGCCAGGCTTCAACGCGTCTTGGTATTATCAATGTAGCATTTCCAACAATGCGGCTTTTCTCTGTGTTTTTATTCTGTACTTGTAATTATCATGGTCATACTAGTACTTTGGGTGACTTGGGCGGGTCTGTTTGGGCTCTTGTTTGGTTCCCAGGGCCAGCTGCACGTAGCATCGATCTCACTCCAGACCAGCCACTCACCACTTACACAACGTCTCTCCCCCATCCCCTTTGCACTTGGAACGATGCCCCCGACTCAGCCAAGAGACCCTCTTGCAGGCCATCTTGGTCATCTAACGGTCCCAGAGCAGCATGCTCTTGACAAGTTCAAGAAGGAACTCCAGGAAGAGGGTAGCTTCGTCGCCGACAAACACGACGATGCGACTCTTTTGCGGTTCCTTCGTGCAAGAAAGTTTGATCTTCCAAAGACCAAGTTGATGTGGGATGCTAGTGAAAAATGGCGGAAAGAAGAGGCTGTGGACCAACTACTGTACGATCATCTCTCTTCAGCGGTTAGGAACGAGCCTGACCCTTTAGTAGCCACTTCGACTTCCCGGAAGGGCCTGAGGTGATGAAATACTATCCTCAGTATTACCACAAGACTGATAAGGTGTGTCAATGAGGAATATCCGCTTTTCCAAACTATAGTCCCCTAACTTGTGCGTTGGGGGAACTCAAGGATGGCCGCCCTGTCTACATCGAGCAACTCGGCAAACTCGATATCGTTGCGCTCTACAAGGTTACGACGCAAGAACGCCTTGTGAAACGCCTCGTCTCACAGTACGAGCAATTCCTTCACGAACGTCTACCTGCCACGTCCAAGGTTGTCGGGCACCCAGTCGAAACCAGCTGCACGATCCTGGATCTCGGAGGGGTATCCCTTATGCAGTTTTACAAAGTCAGCGATTACGTGCAAAAGGCATCGAACATCGGCCAGAATTATTACCCCGAATGCATGGGCAAGTTCTACATCATCAACGCCCCATGGATGTTCTCTAGTGTGTGGAACTTGATCAAGCCTTGGTTGGACGAGGTCACCGTAGCCAAGATCGAGATAATCGGGAAGGATTATAAGCCTCAATTATTGCAACAGATTCCGAAGGAGAACTTGCCGAAGGAGTTCGGAGGTGAATGTCAATGCTCCGGAGCGGGAGGATGCCAAACGAGCAATGCTGGCCCGTGGAGTGCACCAACTGCCGCTTCCACGGCGCCCGCAGCTGCTCCGAGCGAGCAGCAACCACTTTCACCTCCTTCATAGGTAATATCGTCTTTTATACGTAAGCAGTTCCGAGAAAACTGACGTCATCATGATCAGATATACCTTGTAGACGAGCCTATTCTCGCTGTTAAATTCTCGCTTTGATCTCCCAGATGTATTTGAAAGCGTTTACATACATGAGACGGATGAGAGTTAAAGTGGAAATCGGAACTACACATTTGTTAGCGGTTGTTGCGCTAATTTCCATTCCTTGGTTTCATCTACCCTGCACCTCAGCACTTCAGGTTCGTCCTGATCCCCTACTGATTCATCTTGAGTCAAGCGAAGCCCAAAGCCAATCGTTTTCGCCGAGTTAGGCCTTCGGAGCAGTCTAACCTCTATAGCTTCCTCTGAGACCGAGATAATTTCTCCTAGATGTAAGAGCATTGCTGGTGTTAGAGTTGAGGGGTCTATCCCAAGAGCCTGGATTCGGGGATGTCAGCGGTTTTGGAAAGCATCAGGGAATCGTTTAAGAGCCAACCTGCCAGGCTACGATAACGCCGACTGACAAAGTTTCAGGATCGGTTTGGGGGAAGCTTCTAAAACCCAACTCGACGGCGTCCCAGTCTACTTTGAGGGGTTGGGGATTAGAAGTCTGTTTGCGGATGTCTGTATCTTCCGGATCCCCGTAGTTCAGAGAAACGTCCTCTTCGAACTGGACAGCATTCCCAAATCCCGCTACTTGCTTCTTGCCAACGTACTCGCTCCTCCCATTGACGTCATGAACGCCGCTGCGGACGGCTTTCTTTGCTTCCGGTCTCCGCTTCCAGAGATCCGCTTCGACATCAATGCTTGTAACAAAGATATTGGCGGGCAAGTCCATCCTCTCCGATGGCGGAACAAGGCGAGGTAATTTCACTTTGTGGGAGTTAAGAGAAGCGAGGGGGGGCAAGCTGTGTGAGTCGCGCTCGGGAGAGGCATCTCGAGGTCTCGACCCATCGGGATCACAGAAGACAAGTTTCATCGGTCCTGACGAACCAGCCAGCCGCTCTTTATATCCCTTTCGCTTGTTGCTGTTCTTGAGGGACATCATCATGAGTGGCTCTTGTGGCGCTTGAACCAGGACCGAGGGCACAGGGACCGGGGACTTGGGAGTGCCTGTTTTCTGGGTAGGGATCGAAACGGCAGGAGAACCATGAGCAGAGGCTTGTTTGTACTTTCGGGCAACTCGACGACGGCGGTTTCGATCTCGCGTAGAGGCTTTTCCCTGGCCGGGGGGGACGAAATGCCTAGGTAAAGGACCGACAAGTCCACTGTTTAGCATGCCAAACCAATGGTAAGGATCCTAATATACTCACCCTAGCCTCGCTGCGGCGAGTGAAGAAAGCCTATTATTGCTGATGGGGGTCCGAGGTAGTGTCGTCTCAACGGAAGGAGAATCGGAAGAAGAGCTCGAGGTGGAGGAATCGGATCCCGAAGACGTAGTTGATTCGCAGTCGGAAGAGCTGGACTCTGTCTCTGTCTCCGAGCTTGACTCTGATTCATCGCTCGAGCTGCTGCTCGAAGGTTCATCTTTATCTTTTGAGGGTGTATGTTTTGCCCTTTTGTTTGAACGACCTTCTTCGGCAGACTCTGAGATGACACGTAAGGTTAGGTTATACCATGCGAAATCAAACTAACGGTGCATTACCTAAAGCTATAGCAGCTGATTTTCGTTTATTGCTACCGTGGGCCAGAGAGCTTTGCTTGATACTGTGGGGGTAGCGTCAGGACGAGCGGGGCGGTCGGGGATGCAAGGACCCACTTGATCAAGTCTCCCTCGCGCAACACCTGATAGCACAGACTTTCATCGAGGAGCTCGAAGCCCTCTAGCTCCAGGAGTAGATGCTGGTGTCCCGGCGCGCAAAGTTGCTCCGACAAGCCCCTTTTCAGGTCGAGGACGGTTTGAGTCGCAGCGGCATGATCGTCTATTCCAAACCAAGCTTTGAGGACGGGTAAAGGAGGATGGGATGCAATCCGAATCCGCATGAGTGGAGACTCGAGGTGGTGGCCTAACCAAGTGCTCAACCAAACGTAGAAAACATGAGCGTGGGAGGCTTGGTGTGCTCGCTGCTCTCTGCTCAGTCCAGGCTACTACCGCCGACCGATCGTGTCCCTGCTGAATAGGTCATCTTTGTCAACTACGGACGGCGCGTCGGGAGCCTATACTCTTGCATTTTCCGCCAATTCTCCTCTTAGCGGTCTTGAAGCTCACCGTCTACTCAGCTCGACGCGTCCCTTGCATCATCTTCGCTCCTCGAATGGCTCCTCGCAATAAAGGCAAAGACGCGGCAGGAGAGCCTCAAATTTTCAAGGTATGATCCTCTCTGACGTGGTATAATTATGTTAATAATCCGTTCTAACTACTGGTGAATCGCATGTCAGGCCACGTACAGCGGTGTCCCCGTATACGAAATGTAGGAGATGCTTGACGAACATGGACTTGTGTCCGCCCAGCTCACCGCCGTCATTCTCCTAGGGTCGTCAAAGGCGTCGCTGTTATGCGTCGCCGCTCAGATGGATGGCTTAACGCGACCCAGATCCTTAAAGTAGCTGGGTTCGACAAGCCGCAGCGGACCCGCGTGTTGGAACGCGAAGTCCAGAAGGGAGAGCACGAAAAGGTTCAAGGAGGTTACGGAAAGTATCAGGGTTAGTATTTTCTCTACTTATTGCAATACCGACGCTCAATCGACCTGAAAACCAGGGACCTGGGTTCCTCTGGAGCGCGGCCTCTCGCTGGCCAAGCAATACAACATTGGGCATTTCATCCAACCAATCGTGGACTTTAGCCCTCAGTCCAGTAGTCCTCCCCTCGCACCGCGACACCTCCCACCTGCACCCGTCAAACCAAAGAAAAAGACCAACGTAACTGGCGAGGGAGGCTCAATCGCGACACGTTCAGCCAAACGGGGCGATCAAGCGTCGGGTCCAGCAACGATGGCAGTTGGCGATGATGACGGCGAAGCGGACGCCATTGGAGAGGATGACGATTTCTCCGAGATGGTAGGGGAGGGCGGGTCGAGGGAGAGCTCTCCTCAGGCCAGCGAAGACGGATCAATGACCAGCAGCCCTTCAGGCGCTTCCTCTAGCTCGCGGACGCCCTCGCCGTTCGATGCTCCCGCAGATGGGCCTAGCGGAGGGAACGGTGCCATTAAGCCACAAAACGCGATGGATTGGTCGGCGACTAGTCGAGCCAGCGCTTCGTCCATACAAGCGACAGGGAGCGGGGTGAAATCGGGCACAGGCCAGGCTTACTCGCAGACGGGACCGTACGCGAGTGCGCAGGCAACCTTTGGATTCCAACAACCTTTCCAACTCTCGTTCCAACAACCTTTTCAAATGGGTCGGGTGCCGGATAACCAGACGACGTATGGAGACATCATTCTTGAGTACTTTATCAGCGACACCACCACCATCCCTCAAATCCTCATCGCCCCGCCTCCCGACTTTGATCCAAACATGTCCATAGACGACGACGGACACACGGCGCTGCATTGGGCGTGCGCGATGGGCCGTGTAAGGGTCGTCAAGCTTCTCCTTACCGCCGGCGCCGACATCTTTCGTACCAATAAAGGCGGGCAAACTCCACTCATGCGAAGCGTCATGTTTGCGAACAACTATGATGTCCGAAAGTTCCCCGAGCTGTACGAACTTTTGCATCGCTCAACTCTCAACATCGACAACTATAATCGAACGGTCTTTCATCATATCGTCGACCTGGCGATGTCCAAGGGCAAGACACACGCGGCACGTTATTACATGGAAACCCTTCTCAACCGCCTGTCCGACTTTCCTCGCGAGCTGGCGGACATTATCAACTTTCAGGATGAAGACGGCGAGACGGCGTTGACGCTTGCCGCACGCTGCCGGAGCAAACGCTTGGTCAAGCTTCTTCTCGACCATGGGGCCGATCCGAAAATCCGCAACGCAGATCAAAAGACGACGGAGGATTATATTTTGGAGGATGAAAGATTCCGTTACTCGCCTCATATGCGGGGGCAGGCCTTAGCGCTGCCAGGGCCATCCGGCGTGCCGGGAGCGTATGGTCCTCGACTTCATAACTCGTCCGCCGCTCAGCACGCCGCTGGTAAATGTACCCAAGACATGGCCGTCCTTCTCGACAATCTCGCGGCATCGTTCGATCAAGAACTGGCCGACAAGGATCGCGATCTCGTCCAAGCGCGGGCTCTTCTTGCCAACATTCAAGCGGAGATCGTCGAGACCCAAAAGGCCGTCGACATGCTCAACCAGCAAGCGGCGGAATTGGATGGTCAGGGATCGAGGCTCCACTTGTTGGAGGGGGAACTGAAGGCAAAGATGGGCAAGCGGTTCCGTCTTGGTTGGGAGAAATGGCTCAAGGATGAAGAGGCCAGGGAAAAGACTTGGAAATCGACGGGAGGCGGAACGATACTGGTCCAGGAGCTGTTGAATCGTGGGGCCGGGGGAACCGTTTCGGCGGGGACGGGCGAGCCGACGACTTTATCTCCAGAACGAAAGACTAGGGCGGCAGTCGCGGGTTTGGGCCAACATAACCCAGAGGAAGTGGCCGATCTTGTTGACCTGTACACAGAGGCGGCAAAAGTCGCTGGGGGAGGTTCAACGGAACTCGCTCAAGCATGTGACACTCTAAGAAGGGAAATCGAGCAGCATCGTACCAAGCGAAGGCAGGGCTTTGAAGATTATGTTCAGCTGAGCGCTGAATCGGGAACAGGCGGGCGTATGGTGGACTATAGGCGGCTGATTGGAGCGGGATGTGGGGGAGTTCCGCCCTATGAAGTGGACAACGTGATTGGGGTTCTTCTGGAGGTCAGTTGTTGATATTGTTGATGGAGGGATCAACTGACATGGGTGACTCCTCAGACTCTGGAGGCCGATGAGGGAAGCTTGACTAACAATGCACCCAAAGCAGCTGTTGTGGTAGCTGAGGTTTGAGGTTGTGCTGGCATGGGCGGGCATTAAAGGACCTTATGGCTGCTTCTTTCCTGTTGATATGCTGTATCTGTAGTACCCGCATTTCCTGTGACAGAGTTACCTCTCATAAATATCACTGGGGTGCACCTTTATTCTTGAATTCCGCCGAAGTCAAAGCTATAGGAACTTTTGGAAAAAGCCTTAGGTTTAGGCTGGCCTTAGCCGGATCCACTGGATCCACTCTGATCCACGAGCATGATCCACGAAACCACGAGCGTCCCCCTTTCACCTCCACCTCCCGTCATGATTGTTTACATAATCTACCTTTCCCGCCGTCACTCTCCCCGCAGTGCGCGCACCGCTACCTCCCCCTTTAAGGACCCAATTGCAACGCCAACCTTCATCATCGTTGACCTTTCCCATTATGTAAGCGACCCCTCTCCGGCTCTCTCCCTCCTCACCTTGAGGTCCTCCACGACCGCGCTCTCCGGCACACAGTTCTTGAGTACTTGAACCCTATCACAAAACTCTCCAAGCCAGGTCACATTTCCCACATCGGATGGAGCGTCTTGAAAGTTACGATTGCGCTCTCGTGCCGTCGAGGGTTCTTATGTTTGGTTCTGCAGCTATCCAGTTCTTGGACGCGAAAAGTTGGTATCATCAAGATATAAGCATCGGCAATATGGGGTTTGTGTCCCTATCTTCTTGTGGAGGCGTTTTGGTCAAGCGTCACGATTTCGATCTCAGTAAAAACCACGGTTCAAGTTTGGAAACCCCTCATTGGACAGGCTGCCATTCATGGCGATAGGGCTGTTGAAAGATGAAAAGTCACAATACAGACTCGGCTACGACGTGGAAGCCCTTATTTGGTGTTTATTGTGGATTGTACGGGCGTACGATGATGGGAAGCCTGCTTCCACTGAACTCGAGGACCATCCGCTGCGAGGTTGGTTCAGGGACTGGTATACCTTGGATGGGCTTGCGGATTCCAAGTTAACTTATCTCCAACCGCCGAGACCCCGTCCGTTCACCAATCAATTCTACCACTCCCTCGAGGGGGCGATGGCGGATCTTGCGTGGGCATGGGTCAAGCCTAGGGCTCTGTAAGAAACCGAACGTTTCAAACACCCTGTTTGAAACACGGCGTTATTAACTGTTAATAACGGCGTTAGAAAGGGTCGGGGGGTTTGGGGGTGGTTAGTAACGTTAGTAATATCTTCGGCAGCAAGCTTGCTGAAGGAGGTGTCTTGCGCATCAAATTGCGCTTGGGGTTGCGTCGCCAGGGGTAATCGCTATCAGAGACTTAAGAGCTTTTTTTTATCGTCGCTAATGCCTCGGGAAAACGTGTAAACGAGGCCATTGGCCGGTTTGGTCTCAAATTAAACGCGCCCTTCCTCCCAGTGTTGGGAATAACCCGGGTTATAACCATTTCGGTTAGTTCGTGGTTATTTCGATTTCAATTGGTTATTTCGGTTATTTGGCTGTAGAGGCTCGCTGGGGCATGATATGATAAAATAAGCTACTCCTTAACAACAAAAGGCTCGCTACCATCTCCACTGGCGTCTGCCTGAACAGCATGGCGAGCGGACTGCTCTAGCAGTTCGAGGAAATTCCGCTCCTCTACTGTTCTCCTCCGCGTAACAAACCAAAACTCATCCCATCCTTTCTCGATGGAGTAGTCAAACATATTTTCTGAGGGAATAAATGTCTTGGTTCCAAAGAAGACACGAATCTACAATAGCACAGTGCATCAGAAACTGAACCCAATTCACCCCCCACGATCCGTTCGAAACTCCGCTACAAATTTTGAAGTCCGCCTTATCAGTGAGCCCGAACGAGGCGAAGACTAAGACCCGTCTCTGAGTTCAGAGAGCAAGTTCTGCAAGTATGTTCGGGAGCTATTTACGGACGCGCAAATTGTTTTGGGTATTATGTAATCTGTAATACAGTGTAACTAATTCTTGTTACTGAACTATGAAATATTATTAGAGTCCAAAGTCTGGATAGACTGTAAGTGATAACCCATGGTGTGCCTACTTGCCTGCCGTTCTCTCGCATTCCGAGGCCAAGTAGTGCTGGCACTGCTGCGCTCGAAGGCTCGGATATCCCTCGCAACGCCGGCGACTTTATCCTCCCACCCCTCATTCAGCTCGGCTCGAATATTTCGCAGCCAATTAATATTTTCGTGTGGTAGCTGTCCACGGACAAGGCCAAAAAATGATTCGAGAGTGTTGGCCATCCTCTCGAGTGACGCTTTAAGGGCTTGCCGCTGGGAATCGAAGAGTCAAGACCCGTCGCACAAGTTCCGGTTTTCTGATGCACTGTGCTATTGTAGATTCGTGTCTTCTTTGGAACCAAGACATTTATTCCCTTAGAAAATATGTTTGACTACTCCATCGAGAAAGGATGGGATGAGTTTTGGTTTGTTGCGCAGAGGAGAACAGCAGAGGAGCGGAATTTCCTCGAACTGCTAGAGCAGTCCGCTCGCCATGCTGTTCAGGCAGACGCCAGTGGAGATGGTAGCGAGCCTTTTGTTGTTAAGGAGTAGCTTATTTTATCATATCATGCCCCAGCGAGCCTCTACAGCCAAATAACCGAAATAACCCGACTAACCCGGCCTAACCCGAGGTTAATTGAAATCGAAATAACCACGAACTAACCGAAATGGTTATAACCCGGGTTATTCCCAACACTGGGATCTACTGTAGTCCCGAGTCCTCCCCCTATCCTTTCCCCGTATTTTTTCGCATGCTCGCACTTAGGCTCAGGAAGGCCTGAGGCCAAAAAAAAATCGCAGGATTTTTTGTCCTGTCGAACGTCACACGAACGTCACATGAGCAGCCTCCGTAACGAACAAGTTGTGTGACGTCGGGTTCCTTATCGGAACTCCCACCACCATCCTCCTCTTCAGCATTCAGTACACCCAAACATGGACCTGGACGTCATCGGCGCACAGAGCCCTCATTTAAGTATCGATGATACAGAAATGCTAATCAGATCCGCTTCAACGCTCCTAAGCTTGGTCCATCCCCTTGCAGGAGCGCCAACGCGCCGCAGTCCGGACCAGCACATCGCCCAGTTTCTTGACCGCTTCTCCATTATATTTGTATCAGGCCGCCATCACGCTGACGTTGTAGCTACCGTCCCCATATTCGATCCCGACAAGAAACTCCAGGTAGTGGCTATGATGCAAGACGATGAGCCAGGGGAGCAGGAGGACGGAAATTGTGGCTTTCATGTCGTGAAAAACCGTGTCCACCACATGCGCTTACTGTGAGCTCGAAAGCAAGAGGCATTCGGGATTCACTGAGCCGACCCCTTACATGCTTTATTCCCCTCCGTGTTGTCAGGGAGTCAAACGAGCAGCTGGCTCAACTGGCTCAAGAACTCCAAGATGACGAGATATCCTTCTTCATAAAGCGGTGAGCGATGATCGTCCAATCAGTGAAATTACGGACTGACCGAAAGAATCAGAGGCCACAACCCTCTTACATTCGATTTGCACGTCCGGCACCTCGAGTGGCTTCTGAACAGGACCTACAACTATAATATGGAGCCAACACCTGATAACTTGGATCGGTTGAAGAAATACGTATATTTGTACTGCGCGCCGAAGATCAAGCAGCGATTCGACATGGAGTTATCGGGAGGTCGGGGAAAGTTCATCAACTTCTTCCTCGACACCGATCGAACATCTTACCGCCTCTCTTATGAGAACTATGAGAACCTAGAACCCGCTGAGGCTCCTGACCGGTTTCCCGACTTCAAACCTAAGTGGAGCGAGGAAACGTGGCTGATCCACAGAGCGAATCAATTGGGAGGGGAGCTGACGCTCAACCCGGCGGACCCATCCTCCATCGGGCGGACTCCCAAGGCGGGATATCGCATGTACGTTCTCATCGCCACCCACTTTCGCCTTCTCCATCGTGGCCTTAGCGCAATTTCACCGTATCTCAACCCCTCACCAAATCTTCGTACCGCCAATGCAACGAATCGCGGGGAAATCAACAACGCACTCATGGACATAGCGACTGCTCTGAGTTTCCTTCATCGGGCTTTGTCCTACAGTCGTGCATTTTGGAGAACTATATTCACCATGGGCACTCACTTTCAAAATCAAGTGGTAAGTGCCATTATGGAGCATTTCCGTCCTCCAGACCAACTAGCTATTCATTCTACTCTGTGGAACGGCGCAAGACTACTGCTTCAAGGTCTACACGGCTGAGTACGGGTGGAGGGCGAACGAGCTCCGGCAACTCTGTCTCGGTGTCTGCTCCAGGAGATGGTGGCGTGGAAACGGAGGCCAATGAAGAAAATAGTACAATGGGAAATGTTGACGAGACGGGTGATGATATCGACCCGGCGGATCTTGATCAACCCCTCATAGCGAAAGTCCGACAATGGCTCATTCTACTCACGCAATGGTACCACGTTCTCGCTGATCTGAAGACCTACCTACCTGATCTTTGCAACGACCTGACGGCTCCTCTCAAGATCCGCGCTCGACACGCAGACCACGCCCCGAATCCACGCCAACAAGCAGCGCTTTTTAAGACGCTCGAATTTATCGACCCCAAAATCGGTCTTCAAATGAAGCTCACTGCTATCAAGGCTGTAGCCTCGGATAAAACTACGACGGATTCACAGGCCCTTCGCGTGCTTCGAAATCTCAAGGACGACCAGCTAGAGGATCCAAAAGAGTGGGCGGAGGCATTTGTTGGAGGTATCCATTGCGAAGCCCAGCTATACCAAGACCTGAAAGAGATTGGGGTGAGATTCCTCTCGCTCGTTCTTGCCGGCGCTTCTTAATGCTTCCTTTTCATTAAGATACCCCACGCCGTAATAGGTGTCTCCAGGCGATGTTGCTTTTGCTGCAACCGCTTACTTGAGGACGCTCAACTCTTTCCCGCCACCCATGGAAGAGTATACTCATGGGCTTCTCCCAGTGATCTCGACGCAGAAAGCAGGCGATCTATTTTGGACGATCTCAAAAAGCATTTACAGACGTTCTTCAGCGCCGCTAGGGCGCGATCCCGCACCCGGGAATCCTCTCCGGAAACCTCAGGGCTGTCTGCATCTGGAGATTCACCTCGTCGCATGCCCCCCAATGAGAATAGTCTCATCCAGAACATCCCCTGGTAGAAGGATCCACGAATCAGCAATTTGAAAGCGGCGAGGATGTTTGTATGACAGGTAGACTTTTGCAGTATCGAAAAGGATATATATTTCCCTGCACCCCCAAGCAAATTGTATTTGATTTGCTACAGCGCCCGAGAGTGGTTTCCTGAATCGTTAACCCGACGCGCGATTTAACAGGTGGCTACCAAATACGGCGCATGCTTCCTTAGATTACAGTGTTCAAGTACCACATGGAGCGAAGAGAACACCGCCCGCAGAACAGGTACAGTACTAGTGATCAAGTATTGCATAGAGGAATAGTTAGGAATAGTTGGGCCGAACGCCAGCAACTGGCACAGTGTGGAGGGGCCAGCGGATGCGGACGGCCCAACTAACATTAGTGGGACGTCGACTATGAAGGCAATCTCAACTGACTGTGGACATGTAAGTTAGAAGGAGGAAATTTGAGCTCGTACAAACAAACTGACTGCTTTTGTGTGCGCTGAAAGAGGAGCGCCAGGAGAGGGGAAGGTGTTCAACAGGGAATGAGGAGGACGACTTGGACCAGGTTGACGAGGTCCGAAAGAGTTTGTCTTATAAGCGATGTGCTTCTCCACGGAAACAAATAGATAACGCCGTCCATCGAAGTCGATGAAGGGTAAATGAACCCGTTGCCGCTTTGGCTGGGTGGACAATATCTCAGAAGAGGCTACGGAGATGAGCGTGATCAATCTGGCTTCATTATCCGCTCCTCACAGAGAACAGTCACGATATCCCCGATATCTGGACGGCTACCGCATAACTCCCAGCAGCATCTCATCAGGGCCCATATGGTCTCTGTCACTATTTCCTCATAATCCTCTGGTTCGGGCAAAACACCGTCCACAATCGCGTCCCTAATCGATAAAGGAGAGTTTTCGTTTTAATATGGGACATCTTCGTTTGGAAAGATATGAGTTACAGCTAGCAATCTGAAACTGAATATAATATACGTACTTCTCGAAGGATCTCCAGAGCGGTCAGTCCAAACGACCAGATATTGGACTGTTCTGACAACCGTTGGTCCTGGAGGGCCTCGGGGGACCACCATCGGAAAAGCTCAGAGTTGTTATTGCTCTTCGTTCGCTTTGTGTCTTCTTGTATTTCCTTTGATAAGCTAAACCAGTGAGGCGTACTCGGTGTCCCAAATTCACCAATACATTGGTACCGTTTCGATCTCCGTGAAGTATTGCGATGCTGTGAAGATACTGCAAACCAAGGGCAACTTCGTGGATCTGAAGGCCTTGGCCATCAGATAGGTTATAAGCGCGTTCGAGCTTGTGCGACAAGCCTACCAGCTTAAGCTAGTCGGCTTCGGGGAACTTCTTCAAATATTGCTTGACGTTCCCATACTAAAGGAGGGTTACTAATCCCTCTGGAATCAAGCACACGCCTTTCTTGCCTACCTTCATCCATTGGCTGATGAGATACGGTGGCCTGTTCTTGTCAAATTCGCACACACCAAGGAGCCGTAGGATGTTTGGGTGGTTCAGCGTTCTCCAAATGTTGACCTGGCGTTTGAATCGCTATCACCGAAGAAAGCGGTCAGAGAAGCGCGAATGATATGAAGGAACTGCTACCCACTCTTTCCTCCTTTTCTGAGAGTGCCCACTCTCTGCCTCTGAACCGCTTGGCTGCTACATACCATTTATCGACCCATGTTGCTCTGAAGACGTCGAATGTGTGTCCTAGATGTAAAGTGGTTTTTTAGAGCAAGGACATATGGAAGAAACTGTGGCGGAACGTAGCAATAGACCTCGGGACCCTCCTTCCTCACTTCTCCCATCATGTCCTCGGGAGGGAAGGAATCGGGATCCTCATCGAGTCGCAACTTCATAATTTGGTCCTCAGCTTCGTTCATCACTGTAATTGCCCTCTGAAGTCTAGCCGTCTTGTACACCTTGATCAACCAAGAAAGTCAGCATGGGGCAGATCAAATTAAAAGCAAGGGGCACTCATCAGGCTAGATCCTATACGTCAGGTGGAGGAGGGGGGGTCTCCTCAATCACGCTAAATTTTCTCACATATTTACTTGGGGTTTATATATTTTGCTTTAGACATACCCCTGAACAGCAAGCTCGCCACAACCGTACGTTCAAAAGACCAATCCCCCAATCCCATCATCGACACCTTCCTATCGTACGCTAGAAGGCTCAAGGTAGTTTTATATAGATATCTCTCTCATGTTCTAATACTAATCCATATACATTTCCACACGCTGAGCGAGTAGCCTGAGAATGAAGGGAGGTTGCGGATATCCGAGCTGGGGTGAATGGGAAGCTGGCCGTCATTGATCATGGATTTGCCGAGCTTGAACTGAAGATGACAACAGAAAATGCAAACAAACGGGAAATAGAGGCTATTTGAGTGTATTCAATGGATAATTTAAGGAATGCAAACATGGGAACTGCCCTGACCGCAGGTGGGGAAGGCTCAACAGCGACATAGGACCTGAAACCTTTCCTACCAACGCTGTAATGGCTTAGAGAGATGGAATAAATACGAAAATACCTTCTACTCAATTCTACCAACAATTCTACGTTACCTTTCTACCTGGTATTAGGTAGAATTCCCGTGATTTCAATTCTACCCGCAACACTACGTTCGCAATTCCCCCCCCCCCCCCAAACGTCAATCTCCAACGAAGGCCAACGCCAGCATTGCCACCCTCTATAACCCTCAGGAATGCCTCTGGTAAGCATTGTGAAGCATTCGTTTGAAATTTTGATTGCTAATTTACGACATTTCGCTAGACACGACGCACACAAATCTCCAACGATGGCCAGCGCCGGCATCGCCATCCTCTATAACCCTCAGGTATGCAACTGGTAAGCATCCTGAAGCATTTGCTCATCAGCCTGATTGATAATCTACGACTTTTCATCAGATCAACTTTGGAACGTACGTCCCGCGCCCATCATTACGTGTTTTGATGGAAATTCCAATTACAATATCGAGAACGAGGCGATACAACGTTCCGTATCAAATTCAGGGTCCGTTTTACCAGACTTTGTAGAACGTGGGCATCGGCGCCGAGTCAGCAAAGGTACTAGAAAAGATATCGAAACGCTTGACCAATCTATCCTAGAGCATATTCCCGGATGGAGTTGAGGTAGGGTGTTTGATTTGAAGGTGAAGGAACGAGTTGTGGCGTTTATGCAAGACGTCGGCTCGCTACGTTGAGTAGCGGAGTCAGTGAAATCACATGATACCAGTTTGAAAGACTGACATAAGATAGCCAAAAGCGCTCGGGAAGGTGGTGGCGGAGTGTGGTGTTCCTTTGGAAGGTGAGCGGATGGCAGTGGGGAACGTACGAGACGAGAAGCCCGGCTAAACTCGTAACCAAATCAGTCGACGGGCGAGGAATACATTATGGGGACTTACCGAGGGTGGTCCAAGGTACTGCAGGATACAGCCATTAGTCTCGCGTTCGGATCGGGGAACGCGAACGGGATGGGAAGGTTGTGTGGTCTTTCAAAAGCTTGGCCTGGCTAAATTGGGTAAAGAGGGTCGGTCGGTAGATGAAAATTGATCAGAATGACTTGCCTAGAATGCCCCATGGCATCGCTCAATGTAGTTTGAAGGCGAACGAACAGCTTAGCACGACGGTGATGATGAGTCGAGTTGGAAGTCCTATCGTAGAATTATGACAGATTGGCGATGAAAAAGCAGGTAGCAGGTCTTATACACTTACTATTCTGGTCTTGGCTCCGGTTGGGGCGGATACATTTGGCCACGCTGTGCAGGCGAGTGCGAACGAGGACGACAAGTCAGGGTGATAGGAGTGAAGGGATTGGTGGCGAATGCCGCTTGCGCCGTATTTGTAAGTTGATCGGTTTCCAACAACCACCGCGACCCCACACCGTTCGTCCACCATCCAATCGAGCCCTGCACGCCAATAATACCCACTGTGGCGCCTTAGACGACGCTAGGCAAGCATATCGAGATGGTTTGTGATGTATTTTACTGATCGTCTTGCCAATTAGGGCTCCGCCACTTTGCACCGCACCCTCCAACCGTCCCGTTCAGCATTTAATCCCGCCCTGCACCCCATTGGCACCCTCGGCACTTCTTCAGAAAACGTTTTGTAAGCATTTTACTATCGTTTGTGATGCGGTTTACTAATCCACTTAGGTGGCGCCACTTTCCAACGATCACCACGGCCCCGCATTTGTTCATTCACCATTCCATCCAGCTGACACCCCCGGCGATGCTTGAGAAGACGTTAGGTAAGCACTTCAAATTTATTTTTAATGCATCTAACTGATCCTCTTACCTCATCTAGGCCACGCCTCTTTCCAAAAACTGTCACGACTCCCCTTTTCGTCCGATCACCACGCCACTCAGCCCTGTATCCCATCTGGGCTCTCGGAGATGGTTTGGGCGACGTTAGGTAAAAAATTGGAATTCGGTTTTAATTCGTTCAACTAATTCTCGTAGCAAATTTAGGGAGTACCACCTTCCAACGACCACCACGGCCTCTCCAGGCGTTCGTTCACCATTCAATCCGGCCCTCCACCGGATCGACCCCCGGCGATGCTTTAGACGATGTTAGGTAAGCATTTTGGGACCTTTTTTAATGCGTTTTACTAATTCTCTTATCGAACTTTGGCGGCACCACGTTTCCAAACGTGCGTCGCAGCCCCCCTTCCGTTCGTTCACCATCCGGTCCGGCTCACCCCTCGACCTCCTCAGACGTGCTGCAGACGACGTTAGGTAAGCATTTACGGGTTACATTTACTGCATTTTACTAATTCTCTTGTGGAATTTCGGCAGCGCCACGTTTTCAACGGGGGCACAGTCCCCCTTGCGCTCGTTCGCCATCCAATCCAGCCCTACACCCCATCGACCCCCCGGCTCTTCTTTAGGCGGCGAAGGTAAGCCCCTCGGGAGTGCTTTTACTCCCTTTGCTCACACTCCTATCGAATTTACGCAGCGTTACCCTGCAAACGACCCCCGACTTTCCACTGGCCTCGACCTTCTCGCCACCTTCCTCAACCTTCGCTGCCGTCTTTCGACCTCTGGCTGCAGTTGGTTGATCTCTGGCCGACGTCTTCGACCTTCAACGCCGTCTTATTAGGTAAGCATTTCGAAGGCCGTTCTCTTCACCCTCTTGCCAAATTTAGCTAGTCTAACTCTCTCAAACGACCTCCACGGCCGCACTCCCGTTCGCTCACCTTCAATACCAGCGTAGCACCTCAGCGCAACCTTCGGAGGTGTTTGGGAATATATTGGGTAAGCTTTCGGATCGACGTCGACTTGGGACCTCTCAAGAACGTTTCAAGGCTTCAATGCGCGCATCGACGACGATGATACCATTGACAAATTCGCACTATACATTAACGGAAGGAACGGAGCATAGGGACGGGCAGTGGGTTGGCTGTGGAGGACGGGTAACCTTGGGAGCTAGGTTCGTGTTCCTGTTCTGGAGCTAATTCCGTTCTCATATACATTCGCTTACATAAGTCTTACCAGATTTAGGCAGCCCACTTTCCGAACGGTTGTTACGACACCCTTTTCTGTACGTTCACCTTCAAATCCAGCAGGGCACCCTATCGACAACCTCAGGGACGCTTTGTATGGCATTAGGTGAGTAATATAATGTTCTGATGACGTAGCTTCTTTAGGACATTCCGCCGTCGTCTTCGACACCAACCCTCGACCCGTTGCCCCTCCTCGACCTCTCTCTACCGTCCTTCGGCCTCCGGCACCGCTTTTCGAGCCCTGACCGCCTCCTTTCCGCCCCCTTTCGACTTTCGCTGCCGTTTTTCGACCTTCGTGACTACTGTTCGACCTTCGGCACGACCCTTTAACCTGTCGTCACCCCCTTTCGATCTCCCTCCGCCGTCCGACCTCTTCCGCAGGTTCACGTGCAAAACCAGCGCGACACCCCAACGCTAGTTATTCATTGCCTCCCGGTGAGTAGCTTCGTTTTTTTCGCCGTTGCCGCCGCCTTTCGACCTCTCGCCCCCGCCTTCCGACCTTCGCCACTTTCTTTCGACCTCCCGCTGCCGCCTCCTAACCTAATCTTCTCGGATTAGGTAAGCGTTTCAACCTCATTTTATTATCTTTATATTTACGGACTATCTCAGGATTCGACTGATCGACCCCCAGCGCCGCCGACATCTTCCATCTTCCGGACGCCGCCACGGTATGCCTTCGCCACGTTTGGCAATGCATCCGAGAAGATAAGGTAAGCCTCTTGACGTTACTTGCCTATCACCTCACTAACTGATTATCGCAGGCTTCGGCCCGTCGACCCAACCTCCACCGCCCCCGACATCTCTCGATCCCTCCCCAACGCGCATCCGGGAACATTAGGTCAGTCTTTCCATCCCATTTCATCATCTTTTATTGACTGATTATCGCAGTATTCCACCCACCGCGGGTTGATCCCGTGGGCCCACCCCGCTCCGGCTGACGCTGAGCCTCCACCTCCTACACTCACCTTCAACGCCACCCAAGCAAGCCAGCCCCACATTCGATAATGCTTTCGAGGGCATTAGGTAAGCCAATCGAAGCCTCTCTTAATACGTTTACTCACTGGCTAGCAAGCTTCTGTAGATTCAAGGGTTTGTAATCGGGTCTGCTATGTTTTCTATGGTTCGCGCGTCGAGCATGATGAAATCGCTTCGCAGTAGTGGAGTTGGGTGCTTCGGTTTATCACAACGCCCGTACATAGAGGCTTGCCGGCACCGTCGCGCGCAGTCTGTCTTCATGCGCCACAATAGAATTTTATAAATAAGCTTGTAGGAAACGTTATACAAAGATCCGACCATGGTAGACGGCCTTGTAGCAAGTTGAACGGGCAATTTCGCGAGTTGGAACCAGGTCGGGCTCGAACTCGGTGTGTATGTGCACTACCACGCGCGATCCAGCACAACACCTTTGAATGTCTGTGTAAAGTGTTTACACCTATTAAGCGATGCTTTAAATAGGTAGGGTGGATGAGATACGGCGCTGAATTCAGATAGAGTGGATAGATGCCTGACTAGTATTGGCCTTGGGTGTTCTTATCGTTGACGCCCTTGTCTCCTTGAGCTGCACAGGCGATATTATCAAACACGATAGTTTTTAAACGTATAAAAAAGCGATAAATGCCTGATAAAGGTGTTTAGTTAGGAGAAGAAGAACCTGTAGCAGATTTAACAGGAAATTTCGCGAGTTTGAACCAAGGTAGACCTTCGAAGTCGATGTGGATGTACGGTACCGCGCGCGATCTAACAAGCACCTTTGAATATCGGGATTAGGGATAAGAAAGTGTTTGAGATGAGACTGTAGGTATGTTGAGAGAAGTTGGAAGAGGTTTGTGGGTGCGGATTGAAAGGTGGTTAGGACGAGCAGGCTGGTTGCGTGGAGTGTCATGACGGTAGGACGCGATCACGATGAGTGAAGGCTACTGAGGAGTTGAGGCAGCAGGGATATTTAGGCAATGATGTGGAGGCATTGGGGAAGGGATTAGAGGTGTGAAGGATTCTAGAGGGGTTGTAAAGTTCAGAGCAAAAATTCAAAGAAGGGTACAGGCTCGAATGGGGTCACATGAGCAAGGTAACGGGGTGTGCGATTTGGCTCGCGATATTATCAAACAAGATACTTTTTGCACATTGAACAGGCAATCCCGCGAGCTTTAGACCGAAGTAGAGCTCGAAGGACAGGCAATTTCGCGAGTTTGGACCAAGGTAGACCTTCGAAGTCGGTGTGTATGTACAATACCACGCGCGATCTAACAAACAACCTTTGGATATCTGGTTATAGTGGTTAGAAATATCAAGCGACTCTCGGAATTGGTAGGGTGGGCGGTATACGTGGCTGAATGCAGATCGGGTGGATACATTGTGGCTTCATTCAGGGGATCAGTGTCAATGCATTCCGACTGGTATGACAAACGTTTATAACCTTGAGTCTAATCCAAATTGATCCGCAAATATCATAGGTGGGCATCGGGTTAGCCAAGCGCCTGGGAAGCAGACAGCTCGCGCAGATTGTGGGGATCAAATGTGACATGCTCGCGATTAACCTAAACCCCCTGCGACCAGTCTGGTCTCTATTCGCCGAACGCTATCACAGTCAAAAATTCCTATGTGTTGCAGACGACGTTAGGTAAGGATTAGTGAATTGCATTATTACATTTTACTAATTCTCTTATAGAATTTCGGTAGCGCCACGTTTAAATTCAACGGGCGCACAGTCCCCCTTGCGTTCGTTCGCCATCCGATCCAGCCCTACGCCCCATCGACCCCTCGGCTCTTCTTTAAGCGGCGAAGGTAAGCCTCTCAGGATTGCTTTTACTCCGTTTACTGACACTCTTATCGAATTTAGGCAGCGCTCCTGTGCAAACGACCGCTATGGACCCCTTTCCGATTTGTTCACTTGCCAATCCTGCCCTGCGCTCCGTCGACCAACCTTGGCTTGCCTGAGAATTTCTAATGCATCGCCGTTGGGGTGGGGTGTTGGCTTCGACCGTAACCAACGGACTGTGGCCGTTGGGATGGTTCGAGGCGTCCGACTTGCTAAACTTGGTGAAGGAGCCGACAAAAGTCAAACATGACTTCTAAACACTGATCTCAGCTGTTCCAAAGCTGAACGATGCCGCAGTCTTAATCTAATAAGTCCCCCAACGGAGTGGGACGGCATCCAAGCAGATTCGGATGCGACAACATAACACTGCAAAACAACTAGTATACAATGCTGCTCTGGAGACCTGGGCCACAGCTGCAGCTAGGAATACGATCTGACATGTCCAAATCATCAACCTGTAGACCCTACCGTACCATGATCGTTGAAAGGGCATGCTGGAGCACATAGGCTGACGACCCATCATTTGAGAGGGTCGGCATAGACTCCAGATCATCAAACGCCCGATCAAGAATCTCCACCATACCACTTGCATGGACAACATTGGCGCAAGCGGAATGCAGGGCCAAGTAGCGTGGATCCGGAAGCGGCACTTCTTCCCTCGAAACAAATGTAACCCTCTCCGGTACGTCCGGCAGATTCATGTTCCAGGTCTTAACCGTGTAGGTGTTGGCCTTCCTCCCTTTCGTAAATAACAAAGTAGGAATCACACTCCTAGGAACGATACTCACAACTTCCGTTGCCACAAAACAAAGTGAGAGCTGTCCGAATGCTCTGTGGATTATTGAGTCCAGTGCGATGCCGTTTTCAGGTCGGTTGATAAGGTTTTCATTGAACTCATCCAAGCGAATTCCGGAGAAGGTCTCTATGACTTGCCAAACGCTGGCAGATTTTTCAATCTGCATAGACGGGCCTTAGTCATGATGATGAGGGTAGTTGGCTCGCCAGCTGACCTTAGTCTGCTTGGCATCTGGCCCAGGAACCAAGGAGAATGGGAGGATATGCGCATTCTGTACATCACCGTAAGTTTCACCATCCGTTCTTGTGGTCATCCCCTTGTTAAATGAGTCAAAATCGTAACGCCTTGATACAATGCATCGATAATCCTCCCGAGCGAGAACCTGGGAGATGATAAGAAAGGAGCACATCGCGAGTTCAAATAGTCCACTCACCAAGGCCCGCATTCCACGCCGGTCACAATTCTGGGGATCTAGACGTATGACGTTGAGAGTTGTCTCGATGGAATCTGGGTTGGAAGGATTTCCCGACACACGAGGGGTTTGACCACCCGTTGCTCGCACTACGGACATGAGGATTCACTCATAGGGGCTGACACAAACCGGACAAAGAACTCACTCGGCGTTAGTAGTTTGGATAAGTAATAGTCTCCCAGCTTCCCCAGCTGATCGTTTGAGCTTACCAAAACGTCGATGGCTACATTCTTTCGTCCATTTTCCGTTGGAGCGTATTCGAGCAGTGCCTGGAGGAGGGGAAGCGTTCTGTCGGTGTCAGTTATTGGCTGGTATTGTGCTAGCTTCGGAGGGATCATGGGCAGAAGCAGTTCGAGGGACATGAGCTCAAGCTCCGCACGCTGTTGAAGCTGTTGCTGTTGTTGCATGGTGGATGTGGTTGATGAACAAACGCTAACAAAACATCCCGCGCCATCATGATCCTGACCAGACACCTGGACGACCTCGGCACAAACAGCACCTCGCACACACACCTGAAACAGGTTGGCTCTGCACTATGAAACTCTCGGAGACCGTAACGTGTCAGGAGCGAGGTTTCCGCAGGCATCATTATCGTCCGCCAGTCTTGTTATCATACAGCCCAAACACGCGCGCAACAGGCCCTCCCACCTCCACCTCACCTTGCACAGCCCCGAGACCGACCCCCTTGCGCCGACCGTCCTCGGTATCCCTCATCGATCCATCGAACGAGGTTTTATCGCCAAATTCCCTGTTGCTGTTGCAGATAATATGCAAAATGCCCAGGCTCGCGGATTTTGTCAATCGACAAATCCCCCGTTCGTTCATCTTCAGATTCAACGCCACACCCCACACCTTCCCTCTTTGGCATAGCTGAGGTAAGCGTTTCGAACACATTCCATATGTTTTCACTTACTTTGTTACTACACTTCGTTAGTCTGGTCTCTTGCACGAGCGCCACGATTGCCCCTCACGTTCATATCGAACGCGGCAGCCTAGCGGCACACTTAACGAGCATTTCTGATGTTTAAGGTAAGCATTTCGCCCTCCATTCAAGCAATATACTGATTTGTTTACTGCGTACCTAACCCCCTCTGACATCGAAGGCGCCACATGGTATACACTGAACGATTAGTCCCTTCTGCTTTTCGTCGTCGCTCTCACTAACCTGGATACTTGCGTTAGATTGCCGGGCTCGCAGGAGCCGGCCCTTAGGACTCCCCAACTGTCTGTCTTCCTTTCAGCTCCGCCATCGACAGCCTCCTAACATGCGATAATGCATAAAGTAAGTTTTTCGACATAATCCTATACTTCTGCGACTAATGCTGTTCATTACTTTAGAGTTCTTCGGCAGGTCCTCCCTCGTTGCCCGGCTGCGCGACCATCGCGCTTGGAGGAAACTCTACGTAAGGATATTATTCCTCTGTATTAGGAGATATGCGCTGACTATAGAACACCTCAAGCCCGAACTCTGTGTCCTTTCGCCAGAAAGGCAGGGTGGAACATCGCCCCAATTCTTCGACGTCGACGAGTTCGCCGCTGCTTTCACCTTCGGATACCGACGCTTGGATGGATCGACCCGCAGAAGACTATCCACACCGCCATTGTCACTCTTAGCCTTTGGTCTGGTTTGGAGGTTTACACGAACAACGCTGCTCAATGCTCATGGCAACTCGAACTGCCGCTACAATGGTGGTTTGATCAAGGACACTCTCGCCGTCCTCGGAGAGGACACCACCAGCACCGCCACCAGGATTTTTAACTACACCATCCCCCTCGGACGGCACGTGGACCGAAACGGCCAACTACTCGTACTTCGGTACCACGTCTCATGCAGAGATAGCCTCTTCACTCCTCACCGCCCCAGCAGCTCGTGCGGCCTTTTAGACTCGAACCCTTCTTTCGCTCTTACCGGCCTCTACCACATATACGTCTCAGGCTCCCGAAGGTTGTTCGACTACCAACAAGTACAGCTTGGCAGCCTTGACTGAGTTCCAAAACCCGAATACGCCCACCTCCACGCGATCGAACCGACGCCGCTGAAGCCTGGAGCATGTTCTGGTACAGCCCCGCCATATCCGGAGCGTACTGGAACGATCGAGGGCTTGACCACGGCTTCGGCGATGCCTTGTACGAGCTGGCTCGACATCAACGGGTGGTACGTCGCCATGAAAGCCGGCGCACTCGCTAGTTACGGCAACCTCGGTGGTGGCGACTTTGACGCCACGACCGCGCTCCCGTTGTTCACAAAGAAGGCTAGTAGTAGGGAGACCGAAAGCGATCGGTGGTTCGGGCGTTTAAAAGTCGACGAGTGTCAAGCCCTCAAGCACCAAGGATCGAGGACGAGGTGGCGCCAACGCTGCAAGCATCCCGAGCCTCGCTCGCCAAACGTAAGTTGACTTGTTCAACCTCACGAACTGCATCTGACCCCGTCTCCCGGCTAACAGCCTCTTCAGTGACGCCACTTGAGCGGGAAGAGGAAGAGGACGAGCCGACACGCACGCCGCCACCACCACCCTTGAGAACGTCCGTTGAACCCCCTGCAAGTCGAGAGCATCCTCTTACCAGGTTGTTTATCTCTTTCTATCAAAGAGGTCGACCTCTGTGCGTCTGCAAAGCGTACTTTTACCTCCAAAACACCCAAAGTCATCCCTCGTCAGACGGGTCAGACTCACACCCACCCACATCCACGTCGAGCGCAACAGTCGAGACCTTGATTGGTTACTCGCTGCCCCCCGACTGCAGCCTCTTTCTCTACTCCTTCAGTAACGACTTACGATCTTCTCTGTCAATATTCTAAGAATCGAGGTCAGTTCCCAAATTCAAATCCGAACCGCTGGCGTCCCAGACTCACTGACTCCTTGCTCCCCATCCCAGTCCAGCCATCATTCCCTCCCTCCAGTCCTCTTCTCGAATGCCAGTTAATCCTTCCACCCATGGCTCAGCACCTAATCGCTTC
>KN823013.1:190839-205147 GCA_000827465.1 Tulasnella calospora MUT 4182 | reverse complement strand
ATCCAAAAATGGGACTGAAACTTGCGTCTCGAACCAAGCATCCCTCCACCGGAAGGCGCAGATATCTTCAACCAAAGCAACTTCGGGACCGCAAGACTCGACATCAGCCTACTTTATCTTTAAAGCGAGTCCTGAAATTGTTCAAGACGTTCCGCACCCCAGCGATCGTTGGGGTCGGGTTCGGCGGTCAGTGTGTTTCGGTCAACCACCAGCCAAGTGCACCTGGGGTGCCTCAACAAACTGGTTCCGTCTGTCGACGCAAGTTTGAAATGGAGCCCTCGCTGCTTAAGCGCGTGAAGAAGCTTTGGGAGACGAGCCAAGGTGAGGCGTTGAGCGAGTTCGCGGGCTACAGGATTTGGGGCGCAGTCAAGCCGTCGACGCCTCATACGACTTCAAAGCAGAGGGCACGTTCTCCGCCAACGAGCGCCGACGATGGCACGAAACCAAAGGAGAATGCACCGTCGGCGATCCCGGAACGACCCCCACCGGGTTCTGCAAGTCCACAACGTACATATTTGCGTTATCGTGCAACCGTCGTTTAGCAAAGAGAAGTTCGCTCGGGGTTTCATGTTTAGGAAGGGCGTATGTACTTCAGGAACATCCTTCAGGTGTGTGCTTTTACCTTGGGTGCGGTAGTAGGACGTGAACTGACAACGTCCACGGCGTTCAAGGTCTCATGGATACATCAAGCAGGTTGCGCCACCTCGTTACCGCGCCATGTTGATGCGCCACGTGCTTGTTACCAAAGCTAAGAAGTTGACTCGAGCGGACCATAACTTAGTTGCCGCTCCGGCTGGGTTCAATTCTGTGAGTGGAGAGCTGGACGGGGCTGTTGGACGATAACCGGTAAAGTTGACTTTTGGCTTCCCTCAGCTCATGTCCACGTCCGAGGTGTTCCCAGTGGAGGTCTCAACTACAACGAGCTTATCGTCTGCGATAATAGTCAAATTCGACCGCTGTACCTTGTCATTGATGGTAGTTCTTGAACTGCCTGCCATATCAGTTCTGTTTCATCCCCTGGATTCGAAGTTGACTGGTGTCAAAACCGCTCCTATCAGGATATTCTCTCATCTCTTCCTCCCCCTCATTCGCCGTTTGCACGTCGTTCGGATGTATCTTTATAGGCTATCCTACATGAATTGCAGCCCCCCGTTTTCGGTGTGGCGTCCTCCCAAGGTCCAACCCCCAACCAAAGTCCACAATAGACAATTCGTGCATTATAAGCCCTCCGTACCAGGGCAGAATCGTACAAACCACCTTATCGATCTTTGAGAATCAAGCGGCTTCCAAATTCTACGTCGCACGATCGTTCGACGCAAATGAGAAACTGCACGAGCCAAAGTTCCACCTCTCCCCTCACTCTGACCGAGGGTGAGGCTCGGATTCCTCGGCGTAGTAACACCAGCCTAAATCGGGGTCTCTTTTTCGTCTCTATACGATCATATGTACCATGAGCAAAAAAAATAATAGGTACCGCTCATCAGCGAGGATATTTACCTGAATTGTTCGAGAAACAATCTCTACTGCAGCCGTGAAGCTTGAGTACATCGCATTCAGCTCCGCTACTTGCCTTTTGAACTTGGCATCATCCTGATCATCCCAATAAGGACCCCAATCGTGTAGGGTGTTCGCCAGCACATTCAGTTTTTGCAATATGGGGCTCAACAAATGCACCAATTCATCATCATCCTTGTTTGAAGAGGTCGTTGGCCACCCACCGACTGTCGCCAAGTCTGGGCAACGGTGACGTAACACTGCAACGGGGTCTCCCGAAGAGGACTGGGAGCCAAATGCGGGCAGGTTGAGGCTTGCTGTCAACTCTGTAAATAGGTGAAGCAAAGCCTCAAGCGTTTCTTGCAATGCGCTTCCAGAACTAAATGGCTCCCTCAGCACGCGCACGAAACCACAGTCTTTTCGAACCAAACTCACTATTTCGCCCATGGGTCAGTAGGCTTCTTGCACCCCAATTGCAGGACACTAATCAGCTCCCCTCGAATGTTCCGTCCGGCATTTATGAGATCGCCCGAAGCGTCTTTCGCTCGTATGAGTCTTTCAGAAAAAAGCAAAAAGTTCGCTGCCTCGCCTGCCCTACTGCTCGAACCACCATCACCGTCCGCAGACGCCTTCCACGCAAGCTTGAAAATATCGACAAAATATTCCCTCAGGATGTCTCGGTCCTCACACTGAGGATCATTGCTGTTATTCAGCAGCAACTCCAGGTTTTCGCGCACGGTGGAAGGTTTTCTATGACATGGAGTTGAGGGGATCAGTCCCAAACACCTCGAGGAAAGAGAACTGACCCGGTGTATGCCGTACAAACTTGTTCGTGAGAAGTTTGGTGTATGCGCCACTGCACCATGATGACTTCGGTAAGCATAGAAATGCATCTCCAAGAGGGATTGACCTGTAGCCGTTCGATGGTGGAGCGAAGTGCCAGGCGATCGTCTTGCGTCCGATTTGGTGGGGTGCGCCCTGCAACCAAACCAAGACACGCAGCAATCATGTTGGGACTGGAACCTGCTATCATGTCTGATAAAGGGAATGGCTGCGGCTGATTCATCGTCGCGAAGGGATCTATCGACCCTTCCAAACCTCCATAAGCTCTCCACCTCCAGACCTCCGTGTTAGTGGAGTAAACGATATGGGCAATTGCGGCTCGGTACACCCAGGTAGTTGCACCCGCCAAACCTGCTCCGTTGCGCCCCATTAGTTGACGCGCCCGTTGATACGAGCTTTTCCACAAGTGCTTGACACGGTGAACAAATTCATCGTCCGTAGCAAGTAGACGCAGAAAGTCTGGGTCCGTGATGGCAAGAATGTTCGAAGCAGCATGAGCCTGGGTCGGGGCGTCGTCTGATGTAAGAAGTGCACGTTTGATTGCGGTAATCTGGAGCGCTCCATGCGTTTCCTCCGCTCTCTTGGCATAAACAAGCAAGGAATCAATGGGCTGACCATAATAATCATCGAAGGGATAGGCGACAGCATCGAATGTAATATCCTCCCATGGTGGATGCACATCATCTCCACGAGCCCAGTTGTAGAGTGCCTGTATGATCCCAACCAATAATTGGCAAGGCCAGAGAGTAATAGACACGAGTAGAAATATGATCAGAATGAGCAGGATGCCAATCAATACGTATGTTATGTTGCCAACCCAGGGAAGAACGTGCGAGAGAGGGCTCTGAAACGGACAGAATTTGTCCCAAGTCGCAAAAACGGCAGTAATGACCAAGATTGCCAGTCCCGCGCACATGAACGCCCCAACAACGTTCGACATTATGGGGTGAAGAGTGTTGAGATAGATCGTGAGCGAAATGCAGAAGATGATGAGACCAATCTGTAGGAGAGACGGTAGAAAGTCGTCGAGAACCCATTCGAGCCGCCACCTCTCGGCCCCAAGGAAGCGCTTGAGCTGCTCCCACCTTTGGCGGTCAGGTCCACCACCGCTCCGCTTGCGGTAGTAGACCAACCACTGCCGCCCTAGCACAGCCAAGAACGATGAGACAATTGCGAATGTCAAGCTTAATGAGAATAGCACATTGATGGTCAAGACTTTGCCCGTGGGGACGAATGTCTCGGAAGGAAGAGCGTTGGTGTTCGGAAGGCTATCGTTCCTCCCCAGCGCGAGGTTGAGAAGAATTGCATTGTTGTCTCGAAGGAGCGCGTTGGTGTCGTCCGCCGGGTCGGGGCTCATGAGAGGAAGGGTTAGCGCGAGGAAGGCAGTGTTGACTCCGGCGAAGAGACCGGCCTAGCGGGTGCCTCGTCAGTGACCTAGGTATCGGAAGGTAGAAAGGATGGAGCATACGAAAATAAGAAGTCCGTCGAGTTGGTCCTTCAACCCATTGACCATATTGTCGTCGATCTCGTCCGCAAGAGCGTCGTAGTAGCGGTAGAATTTCCCGCCATCTTGACCGAACACTTCGGGAGGGACAGGAGGGTCGAAGCGGGTTGGATCGTATACTTCAGCAGCTCGGGTGGTCATCGAGATGGGGAAAGAGGGTGCGACCACTAGTCGAGGGCAGACCAGATTCTAATCCCGGCCGGAATGCAGGCACGGGTGGGAAACCACCCATGTTCGGCTGGAAAACATGAAGACAGCACGAAATGAAGATAAAGGTACCTGCCTAATGGGGTATCTGACGTTCTCAATGGAGCAAGCGCGTCCATGTTCCTTGTCTGCTGTCCTCATGTTTCCTGAGCAAACACGGTGGTTTCTCCCTTGCGAGGATGCACAAGGCGCAAGGCTCATCCCCGTACGTGTCGGCTGCGCACGGGTGGTTGGTTTACTAGTAGTGGCTTACTTCGTCGCGAATCAGACCGTCGCCTTGGTTGGCTGACTGGGACTTGGAGAAGCACGTGTCTGGGGAAATGGATGCAAATGGGATGGTGAATGGCGAGTACTCGAGGGTGGTCTAGCCCCGCTAAAGCAACATGATACCTTTACTAGTACCACATGCGACCCTCCTAATCTCATACTATTACTGTAAATAATGAATAGTTTTAGCCCAATTGACGTAAAATGAAGTCCTAACATCGGTGGATGATATATAGTATAGATGTCATTGCGTCTAAGAAAGGGCTCAGGAGAGACGGCGCCTGAACGACAAGCTCTCCGTCTCCGTCTCAGCTTCAGCCTTATGGGGACTCATAGTGTGGCTTATTATGGAAGAGTTCTGGGATAATATAAAAACTCAATTGAAACTCCGACGAATGAATTACCTCTGCACTCCCTACTCGGCGAATGTCAAGATTCTATGGCAAGCCGTCCACTCCCGATTGGGAAATGGGTTGTGTCTAGCACCAACAGGTTAACGACGCTCATTTTCCCGTGTACCCCCCTTCGGCCCGAGGCTATGAATCGGCCGCTCGATTGCTCTTTCTGAGTAAATCGTTTCATTGGAGGATAATCCAGTAGTGTCAAATGCACCAAGGGTCCGGGCTCGTTGGCGATCAGAGAGGGGAGAGTGTGGCAGCACGGCTGCAGTGAGGGGATCATGGTACTATCTGGCTTTACGACAGTCCTTCGACCCTTCTTCCCATGGATGCTTGAGGGTGGGTGAGTGACGTTGAGCGCAAAGTTGCTTGGGGAGCGTGCGGCGGGCATATATGCGTTATCCCCGAAGACGGGCAATGGAATGTGCGACGAGTTCTCGCATAGCGAGTTCTCTATGTCAACATGATTATCGCGCTCCAGTGACAACAATGAAGTTCAAGGAGTTCCACGGGCTCTCCAATCTCGCTCTGCCTCTCTACTCAGGCCTTCTCGCTTCAGCACTAGGACCGGTATCAGGAGGACCCGACGCTTCCTGCAGCAACGGCGGATCTTCGACAAACACTCTTTCGATGTTGCAGCTGAAGGGCCTCGTTATCACGACCAGCTCGCGGTCAGTGTAGGGCATTAATAGTTTTCGGGCAGCCGTATTGAGCGACGTTCGATAATTTCAGATTCGACCGACCCACACTAGTTTGGAAAATGGAAAGCTATTCTCGTGGGACGCGACGAGGATCATAATACGGAGTAAGATAAGCAATACCACTCTGCTCGACGACGGCTCTGACCTCCATCCTTTGCCTAGTGCAGCGACCACGCACCGACCGCGCTCGCCCTACACACCATCCACACCAGACCAGTCCAAGCTCTCGACTTCAACGACTTCCCAGAGCATCTTATATCATCGCCTGCTATCAACGGCGACGTCTGGGACTTGAAAATCTTAAGCGAGCCTTACAGCCCTGATGCTCGAAGCTCCAAGTTCAAGAGCGTCGCCGTTGTACCTTCGACTTCGCGGGTTCAGCACATTATTACCAGGAACTCCGCCTCCACCACCGCCTGGTACCTGATGAGGAAATGAGAGGTGGTCGCGCTAAGATATGGAATCGCTGTGACCAGAGGAGGTCTCACTGGCCTCGGCAGGGGAGTTCCATCACTCTCTTGCTCGACAACGGCTCTGACCTTCGTCCCTCGTTTAGGGATCAGCCGCGCTCGACGCACAAAACTCCAACCACACTGTACCCACCCCCCCTCTCGATTTGAACGATCTCCAAAAACGTCTCATTTCATTCGCTCCTATCAACGGCGACTATTGGGACTTGAACGATTCAAGCAAGACATCCAGTCCTGGTGCGCGAAACGTGCTCAAACCCCAAACGTCATCGCTATGGCTTGGACTTCGGGGGTTCACCACATCAATGCGGGAAATACTGGCTACCCCGCGGTCTTGGACTTGAGGGGCATACGAGAGGGGGCGGTCGCGCCGAGTGAGGGTGGAAGCGCTGCGCGAGGCCTCAGTGGACACGCTAAATCAGTTCTGCTACTCTCTTTGGCACTATCAAAATGCCGACCTTCTTTTCCACTGTGGAGAGGATGAATGAACGCTTCACTGAAACCTTCAAACCGCGGAACTCATTGGCGCCTCCAGGCCGCGAACAACCCGGCGTTCCAAATTCGATGGTACCTTCGCAACACCGACTTGCTCGCCTTTACATCGTTCAGCAGGGACATCGGATCTACTCGCTTCAAGGCAAAAATGGGACTGAAACTTGCGTCTCGAACCAAGCATCCCTCCACCGGTAGGCGCAGCCATCTTCGATAAAGGCAACTTCGGACGGGCAAGACTCGACATCAGCCTGCTTTATCGTTAAGACGTCCAGTAACAGCGATCGTTGGGTTCAGGTTCGGTGGTCAGCTCGTTTCGGTCAACCACCAGCCAAGTGCACATAGGAGACGCCTCAACAAACTGGTTCCGTCTGCCGACGCAAGTTTGAAATGGAGCCCTCGTTCGTTAAGCGCGTGAGGAAGCTTTGGGAGACGGCCCAAGGTGAGGCGATGAGCCAGTTCGCGGGCTACAGGAGTTGGGGCGCAGTCAAGCCGTCGACGCCCCATACGACTTCAAAGTAAAGGGCATGTTCCCCGCTAGCGAGCGTCGTCAATGGCACTGAGCCAAACGAGAATGCACCGTCAGCGAACTCGGAACGACCCGAACCAAGTTCTACAAATACCCAACGTACAGCATGTGCATCGTAACGGTCGTTTGCCAAAGACAAGTGCGCTCCGAGCTCCATGTTTGGGAAAGGCGTCTATACTTTGGGAAAATGTTCCAAGTGGGTGTTATTCCCTTGACGTCGCGGTTGTAGAACGTGAACTGATAGTGTCCACGCCATTCATGATTCATGGTCTCATGAATTTGTGAAGCACGTTCGCGATCTCGTTACCGCGCCATGTTGATGTGCCGCGTGCTTGCTGCCAAAGCTAAGAATTTGACTCAACCGGACCATAACTTAGTTGCCGCTCCAGCTGGGTTCGATTCGTTGAGTGGAGGCTGGACGGGGCTGTTGGACGATAAACGGTTATGTTGACTTTTGGCTTCCCTCAAGGCATGTCCATGTTCGAGGTGCCCCCGGTGGAGGTCCCAGCTACGACGAGCTTCTTGTCTGCGATAATAATCAAATTCGACCGCTATACCTTGTCGTTTACCATAGCACTTGAGCTGCCTGCCATCTCAGCTCTCTTTCTTCCTCTGGATTCGAAGTTGCCTGGTCTTAACAACCGCTCCTATCTGGATATCCTCCCGTCTCTTCCTTCACCTCTTTGGCTGTTTGCATGTTGTTCGGATGGATCTCTATCCGCTAGTCTGCACGAATTGGAAGCCCCCGTTTTCGTTGTGGCGTCCTCGGAACGTCCGAGCCCCAATTGAAGTCCACGATAGACAATTCTAACATTATAAACCCCTCCTCCCAAGACGAAACCGTACAAGCCATCTTTTCAAATCATGCGGCCACCAAATTTCGCGTCACACAATCGTTCGACGCAAACGAGAAACTGCACGAGCCGAGCTCCACCTCTCCCCGCATTCCAACCGAGCGTGAGGGCTCGTATTACTCTTCATAGTAGCACCAGCCTAGATCGGGGTCTCTTCTTCGTCTCTATACGATCATATGTATCATGAGCAAGAAAATAGGTACCGCCGATCCGTGAGGATATTTACCTGAATTGTTCGAGAAACAATCTCTACTGCGGCCCTGAAGTTTGAGTACATTGCATTTAGCTCCGTTACTTGCCGTTTGAACTTGGCATCATCATCGGTCGTCTCGAAACCACCCCAATTATCTAGCGTGTTTGCCAGCACATTCAGTTTTTGCAAGATGGGGCTCAACAAATACACTAATTCATCATCATCCTCGTTTGAAAAGGTCGTCGGCCGCCCACCGACTGTCGCCAAGTCTGGGGAACGGTCACGTAACACCCCAATGGGGTCTCCCGAAGAGGACTGGGAGCCAAATGCGGGCAGGTTGAGGCTTGCTGTCCACTCTGTAAATAGGTGAAGCAAACCCTGAAGCGTTTCCTGCAATGCGCTCCCAGGACTAAATGGGTGTCTCAGCACGTGCACGAAGCCAGAGTCTTTTCGTACCAAACTCACTATTCCGCCAATTGTTTAGTGGGCTTCTCGCACTCCGATTGCAGGGCACTAATCAGCTCCCCTCGAATGTTTCGCCCGGCATTTATGAGATCGCCCGAAGCATCTTCGGCTCGTATGAGTCTTTCAGAAAAAAGCAAAAAGTTCGCAGCCTCGCCTGCCCTACTGCCTGAACCACCACCACTGTCCGCACACACCTTCCCGGCAAGCCTGAAAATATCGACCGCGTATTTCCTCAGGATCTTCGGGTCTCCAAGCGGAGGATTGTTGCTGTTCTTCAGCAGCAACTCCAGGTTTTCACGCACGGTGGAAGGTTTTCTATGACATGGAGTTGAGGAGGTCAGTCCCAAACAGCTTGACTTAGGAGAACTAACCCGGTGTAGGCTGCCTGCAATTCGGCCCAGCCCCCCCTGTTTACGCCGCACTGCACCATAATGGCAATGGTAATCATAGAAATATGTCTCCAAGAGGGATTGGATAGACCATCGATGATGAGTCGAAGCGCCACTTGAGGGGCTTCCCACTGAACATTGCTCAAAAGAAGGATTGCCATGGAACCTAGCCACGCCGTGACCATATCTGGAGAGGCATTTTGTATAAGTTCTGACGAAAGGGTCAGCTTTGGCCCACCGAGAGACTCCCAACTATCGATCAGTTCTTTAAACGTAGATTCGGTTTTATCATACCCGGTCACGTAAATTATGTGAACAAGTGCGGCTCGGTAAACCCAACACGTTGCAGCCGCCAAATCTGCTTGGTCACGACCACATAGTTGGAGAGTTCGGGTATATGAGCGGCCACACAGGTCTAAAATACGGACTCTGAATTCGTCGTCCTCAGCAAGTCGACCGAGGAGACCCCCGTCCGTGATCCCAAGAATGTTTGAAACGGCATGAGCCTGGGTCCGAGCGTCATCTGACGTACAAATGGCGCGTCTGATCGCATTAATTTGGAGTGTTTCGTCCTTTTCCTCTTCTCTCTTGCCTTTCGAGACCTCGACTACGATATCAACCAAGGAAGTGAAGAGCCCTTTAAAGTAATCCGACAGCATATCTGGTGTGTTAAAGTCGAATCCAATCCCCTCCCATGGTGGGTGTACGTAGCGCGGTCCAAAAACCCAGCAATCGCGGAGTACCTTCGCGATGCCAATCAGGAAATGGAAGGTCCAGAGAATCGGGGCGCCGAGGAAGCGAACTAATGCTGAGGCTATGCGGCCGGCCAAGGGAATGAAGTGCGAGAGGGTGTGCGACAGAGGGCTTTGAAACGGACAGAATTTGTCCCACGTCGCGAAAATGGCAGTAATGATCAAAATTGCCAGCCCCGCGCACATGAATACCCCAACAACGTTTGATATCGTAGGGTGGAGAGTGTTGAGATATAATGTGAGCGAAACGCAGAAGATTATGAGGCCCATCTGTAGGAGAGACGGTAGAAGGTCGTCGAGGACCCATTCAAGCTGCCACCTCTCGGCTCCTAGGAAGCGCTTGAGCTGCTCCCACCTTTGACGGTCTGGTCCACCGCCGCTCCGTTTGCGGTAGTAGACTAGCCACTGCCGTCCCATAACGGCCAGGAAGGAAGAGATGATTGCAAATGTCAGACTGACTGAGAATAGGACATTGATGGTCAAGATGTTGCCGGTGGGCGAGAATGTCTCGGAAGGGAGAGAGTTCGTGTTGGGAAGGCTATCATTCCTACCCAACGCGAGGTTGAGGAGAATCGCATTGTTATCTCGCAAGAGGGCGTTGGTGTCGTCTGCGGGGTCGGGGCTCATGAGAGGCAGGGTTAGTGCAAGGAAAGCGGTGTTGACTCCGGCGAAGAGACCGGCCTTGCAGGTGTCTGTCAGTGGTTTGCATTTCCAGGGGGCGGAAAGGACGGGACATACAAAAATGAGAAGCCCATCGAGCTGTTCTTTCAGCCCTGTGACCATATTTTCGTCTATCTCTTCCGCAAGAGCGTCGTAGCAGCGATAGAATTTCCCGCCATCGTAACCAAACTCGTGTGGTGGTACAGGGACCTCGAAGATTGCTGGGTTGTAAGGGCCATAAGGTTGGGTGTTCATCGAGGGGGAGAGGTGTTGTGAGAAGGAGTCGTGGCTCGACCGAATTGCGATCGCTTTTTATTGTGGTTGCAGGGAACCTTCGTTTTCGCTTCGTGCGGTGGCTTGACCGGCTAAGGCCGGTCCGGGCACGCCACCGCGGGTGCGGAAGCCGGGACGACCGTGGAAGAGTTCGGTTTCGACTCTGCAGTTCGCTACTTCACTTCGCTCACCTCATCCCTACATTTCGCATAAACTAAGCATAAAATGACATGTATGTAGCTTCAATATAGTGTATACAACTACTAGAGCTAAAATCCTAGACCTAGACCTTGGCGGAAGGCGGTCGCCGGACTGTCAGGGTCCTCGAATCCACCCCTGCTGACGTTGGAAGGCTCCAAGAGGCATGGTCGAAGCGCACAATATATAAATATGGCGTGGCACGTCTTGCAGCACTCCTCTGTTTATAGTCCATGTCTCTTCAATGTAGGGTCAAAATCGCTGAATCCCTATGTGCGCGCCTGCCGTAGATGTGAGGTTTATGCATGGATTTAGCTTGATGACAGTACTCCACACTCCCCGCTATAGACCGAATCGCTTCAGCAGTTTAAGTTTTAAAGCACCCCGAGGTCTCCCACAGCATGAATTAACCCTCTTCAGAGGACAGGGCCAGCGTTGAATTATGCCGTGCAACGGAGCGGGAGCAAACGAGCACCCAGCACTAAGACGGGCCGCGCGGGACGTCCTTGTTCATCTATGTGATATGTAGCTCATTTATAGGACTAATGATAGCAGAAGGTTATACATTATCCGTGGCAATTCAATGTTTCGAGTAGACTCTTGTAAAGTTCCAAAATCCGCGGGTGTGGTTCGAGGCCCCTGACGCGTCGGCGACAGCCTCCCGCCAAGGTCTGGGTCGAGGATTTTAGCTCTAGTAGTCGTATACACTATATTAAGGCTAAATACGTGTCATTTTATGCTTGGTTTATACGAAATGCAGGGGTGAGGTGAGCGAAGTGAAGCGGCGAACTTGCAGAGTCGAAACCGAAGTCTTCCAAGGTCGTCCCGGCTTCCGCACGCAGGGATTGGCTGGCTGAGGGCATCCGAACGAAATTTGGTTGATTCCGGTTGGTTCTTGATGATGAGGTTCGGTTGGGATGGGGAGAAGGCGAGCGAGGTTGGGAGGTGTGAAAAACGACATGGCATTCGTTCGTGGAGCCTCCCGCGACGGTCGCAAATCTCTTGTATGGTCGGCAAGATTAGTATCCTCTCTTTATGGATTCGCTCTACTATGGGCGCATGATACTACAGAGGCGTTTGCCAGTGCCATAGACAGGTAAAAAGGAGACAACCTCGCAACAATGAGCTCTCTGAGATCCCGGTTCACCATTTCACCTGGTCTCCTTCACGGCCTCTAGCGCCCGAAGTGGCCCTTGCATGCTATGGTCGTCCAATCACGTTGCGATTACGTCATATCGGACCGCTTGGAAGGCAAGTTTTGACCTATTAACCAAACTCGGCCGCTTTACACGCCATCTACGATAGCATAGCACTTAGACACACCCCACCATTCTATATCTCTCCACCTCGGTTTCTTCTGGGGTTAAAATGGTCGCAGAAGTCATCTTATAACTGTTTCCGTCTAGCTTTTTACTTCTCCGTCCTTTCCAGTTTTTGTATGCCGTCTGGGTGCACTGTATCTTGATACGCTCGGTTGCATGGACTGGAGCCCACGTTTTGGTTGTCGTGTCCTCGCAACCTTCAGGCACCGACGAAAAGCCCAATAAACATGTCTTATATTATAGCCTCCCAAGACAAAGCCGTACACGACATCTCATCGATGCTTGAGGATAACGAACCCAGCGCCGAACGCTAGTAACGCCAACGTGAACAGAACGAGCTCCACCACCCTTCCCGTCGACGCACAAGCCATGCCGACGCAAACGCCGCATATCGTCATGGCTCCTGTTCCAGACACCCCCCATTTTGCAGGTGCTTCAGGGTCAGCTTCGTCTACCTTCTTGGCGAGGAGGATGCTGGCGATGACGAGGAGACCTGTGAGTGGCCAGAGGACGTGGTTGATCCCTCCCGCTTTGACGCATTCCCATGAGCTGGCGCATTGAGCTGTTTCGTGGATCGACGCAAGGGTTTCTTGAATCGGTGAGGACATCAGGATGGAAGTCTGGGAGAAATGGTTGGTCTGAGGTTAGTGTCTTAGGGAAGAGCGCAGGCGGGGCTCACCAAGTCTCGGGGGCTTTGGTTGAAGATATACGTGGACACTGGCTAAAAAGCTTGCGTTCGAGACTAGCTAGAAATCCAAGTTCAGTGAGAGATTGAGGCGAGCGACCGAAAACGCACCCTAGCTCAATTTAGGGGGTATATTATAGGGAAAGAGTGGAAAGGATTGGGCGTGTTTAAATCTTGACTGCCAAGCTCCAGCGCGCCAGGCACCAGGAGTACGTCATATGATTGGCCGACACCAACGACAATTGCACACCTCACGAGCGCAATTTGCACTTTTCCCCTTGCTCAAACCGAGCGGCAGACTCTGATCGCGTTTCCTCGTAGTATAGCACCGTCGTCGATCATCGGGGTCTCGCTTGCGCCTCTGTGCGAATCTTTGCGAGTATCATGAGGTCCCACCAATCAGGGAAGATTATTGACCTCCACTTTCGAGAAGCGCGTTCTTGAAAGCTCCGACCTTCACATGTAACTTTTCTCGTTTTGCTTCTGGAAATGTTGGGGCTGCAATTACGTCATCATCAACGGCGTCTTGGATATCACGCTCCACTGCATTCTCGCTTGCCATCAAAGCCCGTTGGAGTTAAGCCCGTCGGCGGCGGTGGCGCCCGCCACTTCTCTTGTACTATAGCGTTCAGTTGTTGCACGATGGAGCCGGGTAAATATCCCGATTTCAGCATCATCCTTGTTAGGAGCAGCCGTTCGCCGCGACCACCACGCTGTTCGTCAGAACTGAAGCAGAATCTCTCAAAAGTCAGCAGCTCAGTGGCACCAGTTCCCTTGTTCCATGCGATAACCCGCCTGGAACGTGGAATATTCGAAACAACTGACGAGGCGATGCACACTCACGTCTGATTTGGTATCCACCTGTTGTTCAACACAGTTGTCCGGGTCCCCATCACAAACTCCACACACCTCAGCCGCCATTTCACTTCGACCAGACCTTACCACCACTAACCATCTTACCGAATTCTAAGGGCATATGACTGATCATCTCGTTGATGAGGAACAAAGACATCAGCTTTCGTCGATAGCGTGTGCTTCAACTGGCAATGTCAGAATCTCCCCGGTAAGCTAGTCTATCTGGCTCCTGCTGCCTGATTGAGCTGATGCTGGAACTTGGGGCATCAGCGCCAGCTCCTACAGTCATTGTCCACATTCCGCATTGAGAGGACAAGGATCAAACCCCTCGAAGCCAAGAGCTGTGGAGCTGGGCGCAACGCGGACGTGGTTCGAGCCAGACTCGAACCCGCCGAAAGCTCGACGTCAAGCCATACCGAGACCCAGGATGTCGCCGTCAAGAAAATGAGGGTCGATGACGATATCGGTGATACACCGGTTCTTATGGTACGAACGAATGGGCCTTGCCGTCGTTCGTTCGTCCTCGGAAGAGATTCTAACACGTGGTCTGGCTTTACATCCAGATGTTAGCCCATGAAGTCCATCTTTTAAGCAGACTCTCTAGTCCTAATATTATCAGGATTATTGGGTTTGTTGAGGATTTAAAAAACGGTATTGCATGGATTGTGCTTCCCTGGGAGAAGAACGGCAATCTGCAAGAATTTATCCAGTCTGCCAAGTGGGAGCTCCCTGAACGTATCTCGTTGGTGAGTCTCTT
>KN823013.1:136523-161504 GCA_000827465.1 Tulasnella calospora MUT 4182 | reverse complement strand
CATGGGAATGGAGGTAAGCAAGGCCACGAGCCGCACCACGGAGCTGACGTGGGGTGCCCGAACACCAGTAAGACTAAATTCACCTCGTTTTTTTGTCGATACTACTCACTAACTTCAACCTTTCGCATGGAGAGATCTTGGGATGGTGGCGAATGTAGGAAGTTAAGCTTCCGTTCTCGCACCACGGCGAAACGAGCATCGTTTCTCCATCAACGACTTTATATCCGTAGAACGGCAAAATGTTACTATGTTTTGCGTCTCCCCATATGAACGTCTCCCTTGTTATACGCTGTAAGTTACCAGAGATTTGAAGCGTTAGTCTTTCGAAGATAATGAAGTCTATCCGCCATCGTTACCTTTTCGAACTGTTTCCATGCTACTTCCGGGTCGCTACCGTCTCCTAGGTGAGCTTTTTGAATGCATTTGATAGCAACGGGGATAGGCTTATTGCCATGGCTGATCCACGACCCTCGGTATACATACGCATATCCTCCACGGCCGACTAATTTCTCTTTCTTCAGGTCTCCTTCCAGGGGTGGTGATAACATATACTTCAAGACAAAGACCAAAACAATATGTATATAAGGACGTGCATAAATCATCATTAATCGAGGTACTCACAGAGGTGACAGGTCTGGATAAGAATGCAGATATCTTATGGGATTTAAATCGTTAATATTGAGCGAGCGATGAAAGGGTATTTGCTGGACTCTAACCTCGCTGACGATCTCCGTGATGCGGGGTCGCTTGTCTGGAGCAGGATCCCAGCACTTTCGGAGCAGATTCCACAATGGGTCGGTACTGGTCAGCTTTGAATGATCATCCGGGTGGGGCATAACGTTGTTGTAGATCTTGAGTACAATGACTGCTCTTGCCCTATCCGCAAGTTGATGAAATGGTGCTTTACCGCTCATGGTCTATAAGGTGAGGCCGTTAGTCCATCGAAGTTATCCGTGCGTCAAGCCAAAGCAGATAACCTCACCGCTAGAATCACACCCCCAAACGCGTAGACATCGCTCATGGGAGTCGGCCGGGAGTCCTCGCCGTAGAGCTCCTTGGCTTGATATCCGGCTGCTGATTGTTGACCCCAGTCAACCAAACTCACGCCCTTCCCTAGATTACTTGTCACTGTTGAGAGCCCAAAGTCGCGAAGAACGGCTGTAAAGTTCTCCGTGATCATAATGTTCTCGGGTCTGATGTCGCCGTGTGCTATCGGCGGCTCGACTGTATGAAGATGTTCTAGGCCACGAGCTGCACCACGAAGCTGAAGTTAAAGTCAGAACGATTGACTGCGATATTCCACGAGCTGAAAAGAACCTACCAGCTTGAGCTTCTTGCTCCCAGTTAGCTCGGGGTGATGGTGAAGGAATGTAGTTAAGTTCCCGTTTGCGCACCAAGATGAGACGAGGAACGGGTCCCCGTCGACGATCGTGTATCCATAGAAAGGCAAGATATTCTCATGCTTGATTTTTAGCCAAAGAGCAGCCTCCCGTTTTATCCGCTGTTACCAAGCAAGGACCTCGAGCTAATTAGACAGAGCCGCCTTTGGCGTGGGAGTTGACTGACCTGCTCGACGAATGCCTGAAAGTCTGGACGATTTCGCAGCTGAAACCGTCTGATATGTCTTATAGCAACTGGTACGAGATCTGTAGTTGAGCGGCTCCAGATGCCTTGATGGAGCTCCGAAAAGTCTTTGTTTCCTATTTGCTCGATTTTGGTGAGCATTCCCTGTAACGGGGAGGGTGGGTCTTGCGCAGCGACGCCCGGTTGTATTATCGATTCATCAGGTGGAAATGGCGAATTAGGAATCGACCACTGCCCGGAGAAGGTAATAAGCTATCGCATAATTCTAACGCTGGACGTTGCGCTCACATTTGCAGGAGACAGAGGTGACCAGGGCGAGTGAGCTGAAGGCTCCGGAGCCCGAGGTGGCGTGCTCGGCGAATCGGATCGTTGTATGTCGGTATTCAGCCGAATGATGGGTTTGATGAATCCGCTAGACATTGATTGTATAGGAGGGCAGGTTTGGAATCGTGTCTTGAAATTCCGGGGAGGTTCGCGTTGACCGAGCTCGATGAGCGCTCAAATGCATTGCACTCTCGACCGCGTCAACTGCGGATGCCACCCAAACAAAGACCGCCTAACGGGAGAACGTCAAGGAACGTTGTGTTGTGCACGATGTAGTTATGGCCCCTAAATTCATTGCAAGACGAAGTGGACATGAAATCAAGTCGAGTGTCATGATAGCCATACGTCGAAAGGTGGCGCGCGGTGGGACAGCCGTGACAATGGAACGGGCGTAGAGGTCACAACGTTGTCGTCACACGGTTTGAAGGCCCTCAGGTCCAACCCTCAACAACCTACCGCACTACGCATCGGAAGGGGTCGACCCCGCTCCCCACCACTGGACACGCTATACCAGAACCCGAAAACATCGATGAGCACGGAATCTCTCACGGACCCTCTGGATGCAACTATCCGGTCTATTTTCAACGCGCACGCAGACCGCCTCCGTAGGGGTCTGGGTGGCCGCTCGGGGATTGATGGTTTTGCAGACGTAAGAAAAGTGACTACCTAACCCGCAGAAAATTGTATTTTACTGTCATGCCAGGGGTTCGAGTATGTTCAAGGCCTGCTGAAACCGTTTCATTTGGACAATCGACCGCCGATTGTTCGTGAGTTCAAGAATGGTCTTGGACGGACGTCTAACTGACTTGGAATGAATAGCGAACTGGAATGTTGAACTTCAGTCTTACTTCAGGGACATATATCTGAATCGGCTGGTCGCTTCTTTGTACGAATGGTTTCTTCGTGAGTTTTTTTTTTCGCTTCCGTTCGAGCTCTGAAACGGGCCGTTGAGCGATTCTTCAAACAGAGGAAGTTCGCTCGCATCAATACATGATAGGGGAGGAGATTTTGGCCTCGATGAACGAGTACGAGGTGCCCACGTCCCCGGTTCATTTTTGGCGGTGATGCTGACTTTGACTTGACAAGGTAGCCGAAGATCTTGAAGTAGTAAACAGGATGCTGGAGAGGGTAGGGGAGTGGTGGGATGCGTGGGGCACATATGTACCTCTGTTTAACCCGTAGGTGGTACAGCCTGGATCTTGCGTTCTTTACCCTTCACGCTAGTCGACTTGCAGATATCTCGAAGGCAGTGCAGGGTACCGAAGAACATGTTCAATCCACCTCAATCAAACTCTTCCTCCTTCTTTCGCCCGTGCCTTCCGAGAGCTCATACTATCCACCCTGCCTTCCTCCGACCCCGAAGCTCCGCCGGCGGACCCGGCTCGGTCGCAAGTCATATTCACGAATTTAGCCAACATTGGCCTCCTCTCGGATCATGAACATCTCATGGGCACCACATTGAAGGAGTTTACTACAAATTACGTCAAGGAGAACTGCGCGAGGGTGTGGGACCGGCAGGTTTGGAATGAAATGAAAGACTGGTTTACGTCCACAATTCAACCGTGGATAGAGGTGGCGTACACGAGAACGTGGATGAAGACGGATGGTAGGAGGAACTTCGAACGCATGTGCTTTTCTTGCAACGGACGAATGCTGACACAGTCGCGACATCGGATTTCCAGCCGCGGATAGTCGGGCTGTTGTAGAGACCGTTTCAGTCAGATATCTCTGGCACATGTGCGAAGCCTTGGCTCAGCTACGGTGCGTCAGTAACCCATTCTTGTATTGCAGGTTCGCTAATCTTGGTCTACTTGAAGGATATCAGAGATATTCGACATCATCGTCGACTACCCCGACTCAACACCGGCTTTGAACGACTTGAAGGTAAATACCGCGCCATTGGAAGTTCAACACCCGAAAGCTGAATCAGACTTTTGGAATCAGGAATGCCTATTCCAAACCGGTACACGGCGAGACCTGGTCGACACGCTACGAGCATCGTACGCCTCGACACACCAGAAAGCTCTACGTCAAGTTGACTCTAGTTTATTTTCAGGACGAAGAAACGTTTACTTCACCCTGGAGCTGATACAAAAGATATCCTCACGCAATACGTGTCGACCATTCGGTGCCTCCGAGTCCTGGACCCTCTAGGCTCTCTACTCTTTAGCGTGGCGGATCCTATCAGGCAGTACCTAAGGTGCGAACGCGTCTTGCCAGGCCGGACCATCCATTCTTGCTCATGCTCTCTCGGACGGATAGGGAACGCCCCGATACGATCCGGACGATCGTGCAGCATCTCATTGAGCCTAAAAGCGAGCTCATCGGCGAAGACAACGAAGATATAAAGCCACTTCAGGATACCTCTGTGTTAACTGACGATTATGGAGACTTCACTTGGATGCCGGAACCCGCCGATGCTGATGCGGGTATGCTGGGGAGCTTGCCAGATACTCAGCTCGACCACCTCAGTCTGACGAGAATGCACTTTCAGCCTTCAGGTCGACCCGACAAACGGACATTATCAGCACTCTCGTCAGCATTTACGACTCAAAGGACATCTTTGTCAAGGAACTGCAGATCCTATTGGGCAAGCGGTTGCTCGAAATCAAGGACCAGAATTACGACGCGGAGGTCCGTTTGGCTCGTCTGCATGCAGGCTAAATACTCGACTGATTCCCTCTCTGACAAAAAGATTCGCAACCTGGAAATTCTTAAACTACGCTTCGGTGACGTCGCTCTTCAAGTCTGCGACGTCATGATGAAGGACATTACAGATTCGCGACGGTCCGACACTCAAATTCACAACCTTCGCTCAGCTCAAGGAGCTGGAGAAGTCGGTCCAAATTCGTTGCCGATCCATACGACCGTCATCTCAAGACTGTTCTGGCCACCCGTTCAACGTAGCTCCCTGGTAATGCCTGGGCAGTTCCGAAAGTGCGTGCACTGCGAGTTTCATTTGTCACCGTATGCCCGTTGCTGATATCCCGCCTCGTGCAGAATGCAAGAAGATTATGCCAAAGCGTTCAGCGTTACAAAGCCGGACAGGAAAATTCGCTTCATGGCGAACATTGGTTCTGTCTCTCTCGACCTGGAGTTAAAAGATCGTACTGTGTCGTTAACCGACGTCACACCGCTTCAGGCCGCAATCATCGAGCTGTTCTCGTCTAAAGGTGCGGTAGATGCCGGCTTGTGGTCGATTGTTTGCTGACGTCCAATGCGATGGCAGAGGTTTGGGCTTCGGATGATATCGGCAAAGAGCTCGGAGGTGTCGATGTTCCGAGTGTGGATAAAGCTTTAGAATATTGGATGGACCATGGTGTAGTCAAGTCACTCGGAAACAAGCAGTTTCAATTGCTCGAAGTCGCAGAAGAACGGAAGCAGGGTGGCCCACGTCCCGTTCGCAAAGCAGGTCAGTTCTCTCGATATCCTTGTCTCGATGGGAGGAGCCCGCGCCGTTGACGCTCTCGTTATTAGTGGAGGAATCGCCCGGAAATATGGTTGAGGCCCAGGACCAAGAAGCGGAGCAAATGCGGGTTTATTGGCAGGTGCGTTCAGACGGACGACACGTATCTGAGACCCAACCATGTACTAATATGCACTTTTCGAACCTCGTCAGTTCATTCAAGGCATGCTCACCAACTTCGGAACTCTCCCGACCGATCGCATTCACAACATGCTCAAGTTCTCGCAGACATACAACAAAACACGAGAGCAATTGGCCGCATTCCTGGAGGCACTCAAGCGGGAAGGGTTGGTCGACTTCAGAGATGGGACGTGGAGATTGGTGAAATAAAATGGCCCGTGCATGTTATATCTGTACATATAAATCATAGCCTGGCTTGTATAGTCTCCTCGCCCGCCTGTGCTTCTTTCGCCTTTGCGGCCGCTTCCCGTGTCTTCTTTGCCAACAGAGCTTGGCCCACTCGGCTTGAATTCGGTCGACCCAGTTGTGACGATATCCAGCCCCCAATTTCGGCAAGACCCTCCAGATCGACTCCGGTCGTATAACCGGCTCCATGCAGTGCATGCACAATATCCTATTGCCAGTCAAAAGCACGGTTATAATTGAGTGGTGCGGTTCGGCATGGGGAATACGGACCTCGGTTGCTACATTTCCTGTTGCTCCGGGGGAATAGGGACCTGAGAGGGAGGTGTTAGCACTGGTGTCCGGAAGACATTGTGGTGACTTACAGCCACCTAGGCCAGCCACTATGAGGATAACGGGTCAGTTATGATATATCGGGGACGATTTAGCGGATATCACATACCTGAACTATCCACCGTTCGGATACCAGATTTGACTGCTATTAGTGAATTTACGACACCTAAAGCAGCGGGATGAGTATAAAAACTGGCGAAAAGAGGTTTGCCCTACCCATTCCATAAGTATCATGCATCTAAGAAGGATCCGTTAGTTCACAATGCATCATCTATGGCATGCGGTACGTACATGAGCCTAGTTACCGTACGTCAGCGGCTAAACAGCTGAGAGTCGAAGGGAAGGGCTTACAGCGAGCTTTTCCACGGGAACGACGCTGGTGACGGCGTTCAACATGTTCTCAACCGTGATTGGTGTACCGGTGCCCACAGTATCTCCCAAGCTGATCTCGTAGCATCCTAGCTGATGAAGAGCTTTGGCCACATCTCTCACCTTCTCCGGTGCGATAGGTCCTTCATATGGACAGGTAATGACCGTCGACACATACCCGCGAACCCGGAGTCCTTTGAACCGCGCCAGCCGCACCACCGGAACCAAGCGGTCAATCGACTCCCCAATAGAGCAGTTTAGATTGGCTTTCGAGAAGGACTCGGAAGCAGCAATGAAAACTGCAATCTCGTCGGTTAACGGTGGCTCGGATGATCCGGCCGGTGGAGGGTGACGTTCGAGCAGGTCGACCAACGTGTCCAAGCCTTTCACGTTCGGTACTAGCACGGGATAGCGTACTCCAGGGTTCCGTTTGATTTGGAGGAGCACATCCGCTGTTCCAGCCATCTGAACTCGTCGGCCGGGGAGCGTCGTCAGCTAAGCTTGATGTTGAAGGGCTGGAGCACATACCTGTGGAACCCACTTTGGTGACACGAAACTCCCGGACTCAATCACTTTCAGACCGGTTGTCCCAAGCTTGTCTATCAGCTCGACTTTTACTTCTGTGGGTATAATGGACTTCTCATTTTGCAAGCCGTCGCGAGGGCCGACCTCGACAATCTTGACATGGGATCTGGAGGTGGACGAGATTGGCCTGAAGGAGAATTGCCTGATGTTTTGTTTCCAAGATCGCGCGACAGGGCGGAGCATTTGGAGGAGAGAGAGGCAGAGACACAAAAGGGAAGAGAGGAAAATGGAGGTTGAACGTGCGAAAGGAGTTGTGGCGTCGACCGTCACGTGGTGGTTCCAACGTCACGCGGACACTTCAAAGAGCCGTAGGTTTCATTATAGACCTACTCCACCCCGCGAACGCGCCAGGCGAGCAAGACCTTCCTACAGGTACAACCGAGATGTCAATTTGATCGGACTACCTGTTATGCTACGTAATTCTCGTTCAAAGTTGGCGAGAGAACACAGTGCTAGAGCTACAATCTACGCTCCCCGGGCCTGCCAGGAACTGGACTATCCGGAGCAATAAACAAGCATTCCCCATTTATACTGATTAAAGAAGTGGAAGAATCTACAAGATCATTCGACCACCATCCTGAACGACGGCAGGATCTCCATCAACTCGGCTTGCAACGTCCACATATGCGGGAACCCGGATGGGTCCCCTATCCATCTGAAAGAGGAAGGTTGGGTTGCAGGTGGCCCGTCGGATCCTGTGTTAGACCACCTTTGGTTTAGGAGGGAGTAAAGTGGCCCGATATCGCCACTGTAGCTCTCACGGTCATATTTTACGTATTCCAAGGTGATCTCCGATAACCCTGGACACATCCACGATGCGTTCCCTAAGTCCTGGGGAGATGATCGCTTTGCCAGCTCTACGAGAGCATTCCTACAGTGCTTTGACCCTTTAACATGAAGGGAGCGGAGGAGGGGACTCCATGCCAGCAGAGAGCGGAGGGGAGCATCTATCGCGACTTCCAGCTTGACATCTGGTATCGGGTTCCACGTGTTGAGGAATTCCTCGATTAGAGGAAGTAGGTTTTTAAAGTCCGCGCGACATATGATCAGGTCGAAATGCTGTTGTAATTGCGAGTCTTGATTTTTGAAGTTTATACCGTCCACTTCGAGCAGGATGTTCAGCCTGCGGCGCTCTGCCATGGCCGTTTTCAGCCCCAAAACCGCTGCTGTTTGCTCATTGCCCAGACTCCATATATTCGCGTCCACATCTGACATCGAGCGACTGGGAAGTCCATCCCACAAATGGACCGACCCGCACCGCGGAAATCGAGTTGATGAAATCAAAGCCGATATGTACTTGTTCCCGCTTCTCATTACTTGTAGTGTCGTTAGGCGCTCGAGAAGTACTGGCTCTGATGACCAAGCCGATGCTCCGTATTCGGGAGGCCGCAAGTCTGTGAGGGATAGATGTTCGAGCCGGGGAGAGTTGGATAGAATGCGAAGCAGTTGGTTGATAGATGGTCCACTGTTGGTGTCACCGAGATCCAACTTGATGAGGCCTGTGAACCGTGGTGAGTGCCATGAGGTGCAGACGCGGTGAAGTGCGAGCTCTTTCAACGGAGGTCCTGGCGCCAAGGTGAATGGCCCCATTGTTCTTGAGGCAGATGGGTACTTGACAGAAACTTGTAAGACCTCTAGAGCCGGAGTAGGCGCCTCTAATAACTTCTCGATGCTTTCATACGCCCCGCACGATAGAGTGAAATCAATCTTCCTCCATCTATCTGCTTCCCCGAGGGCAACTTCCAACGTGTCCGGTAGAAGCTCCATCGTTTCAATTTCATCCCTGTTCTGAGAATTTTCTCTGCCCTCTAAATACTTTGTAACGGGTATGGGAAGGTATGTGATGGTTAAGGGAAGATTCTTGGACCGTTCCAGAATGAGTGGCACAAATTTGGGAGGTATGTCGAGCGGGAAAGCCGTCCAAAGCTGCGGTATGTTGATTATAGCATTTCGCCAGAGACGGTTAACTTTAAGCAGGTCGAGGATGGAAGTCGTCTCCTTGGAGGGCGACCATACAGGGAACTCCTCGAGGATTATAGCCAATAGGTCCAGTGGAAGTTGATGGAACGGGGAAGCGCGGTTCCTCAGATGTTGCATACGAGCAACACACAGGTCCATCTTCCGGACCAAGCACGACTTTGCCAGCCAGACTGCATCCACATCGTGAGCTAGCTGGGGAACCGGCAGGAATTCGCAGGTGTTATTGTCACTTCAAAGAAAAAGGTTAATCAGTTGACGAAGTTGTTCAATGCTTGTCCAGTCGCTTACCCCGATACAAACTCTCTTCCGTTTTCCTCACTCAGGCTTGCCATGAGAATTGAAAACGCCTTCGCTACTGCATCCTCGCTCGGTGCTTTCAAAGACATTTGGTCCGTGGTGAACCAGCTCCTTTGAAATTCCTTGAACTAAACGAGAGATGACACAGTGATCGGTCGTTTTTAGTGAGTGAGTTCTTGGTGTGGTGAAAGGAAGGGTGCCAGTGGTTGAACAAATCGTGCTAGTTTGTCTACCTTCCCTGACGCGCCTAAGGACACGCCTTCGTTGTCCATCGCTTCTCTTCAACTATACTTGCCATAATCTATACAGAAGTACTATCTCGGGAATTTTGAACTGCATAACGGGTCACGAGCCTTTCAGTATTCAATTGTGGTCGTTGTGCTGAACCTTGTTTGTTCCGAACGATGGCCAATCCACGGTCCTGAAGGATGGCCACTAGGTTCAACTCCCGCCACAACCACGACGCCAAATTCTCCAAGGTACCTCACGATTTATTCGACGGTTCTTCTCTTTTCTCAATTTCCCCCTAGCTTCGCTCGCTTCACGGACTGACAACATCAGTAGCAACTAGCCCAACGCCTGCGAGAACGGGGAATCAACTTAAGGATAATGGACACCCTCCTGAGCCCTGGAGTGTCACTAGTTGTTTGCAGCATTGTACCGCGACTCATCGCCCCTCCAGCCCTCATCTTTCTTATCAATCGGTTCCAAAAATATCCGCAATGGCTTTCACTCCCGGTTCCTCCAAGCGCGTCGCTCCCGCATATCCCCCAGTGGCTCCTTACACCGCATGGCCTCGTCTTCTCCTCCGTAGCCGGTACAGTATCTGTTGCTATTGCTAATACAGTGGCCCAGTACTGCCGAGAACGCTACGAAATGTGGAAGCTGAACGCCACGTCGCGCGTGCCCGTCGTTCTAGGCAAACTTCCAGGAAACGTGGACGTGATGCAAGAAATGCTACGGAGTTTTGAAGAGGAGTATGCCGTACAATTCCTTAACGATCATGCGGAGAAACACGGGTATCTCTATTGCCTACGGTACTTGGGTGAAGATTTGGTGAGAGCCTTGTGAGAGTTCGGCAAAGTGATTACCGGTCGCACTGACACCTGCTTACGTTGACAGATCGTCACCTTTAACCCAAACGACATTAAACGCATCATGACTTCAGACTTTTCGATCTGGGAAAAAGGTGACTTCACTAGGGAGAGCTTCTAGCTAGATCTTCGCCGTTGATAGATTGTGCTTTCGGACAAAGGCGAAAAGTTCCATGACCCTACCGGCAGTCTACTAGGTGTGTCACCCCTCCCGTACTCATTTAAAAGAGTGTTTAATTGGCTTTCTTTAGGCTCAGGTGTATTCAACTCCGACGGTGATATGTGGAAGTTTCATCGAAACATGACACGACCTTACTTCTCGCGCGAACGTATCACGGACTTCGAGATTTTCAAAAGGCACTCAGACCACGCTATCGACTTAATAAAGAGACGATGTTCTTCCGGAGAAGCTATTGAATTTCAGGTGTGATCACTTGTCGGTGTCTCTGTCCCAGAGAAGATAATGCTGATGACCGCAACCTCATAGGACGTCGCCGGCCGCCTCACCATGGACTCGGCCACGGAATTCCTCTTCGGTCGTTCTGTCAACTCCTTATCATCTCCTCTCCCACGTCCCTGTGCTGCAGCGGGACATGTCACGGACACCGAAAACGCCTTCGTCAAAGCATTCAACGCAGCACTTGTTGCTGTTGGGTATCGCCTATACGCAGGAGGCCATTGGAGATTATTCGAGTTTATGGGAGATAAGACCAGGCCGCATATGAAGATCATTCGCGGGTACTTGGATCCAATTGTCGACGAAGCCCTCCGTAAGAAGAAACAGAAGGTGGCAGAGAAGGCTGACGAGGAAGAGAAAAGCACGCTGCTTGAGCACTTGGTGGCGTCGACAGAAGGTGCGTTGCGCATATGACCCCAAGACGGAAGGAAGTTTGATTAATTATTATACAGATCGGACGGTCATTCGAGATGAACTCCTCAACATTCTATTAGCAGGACGTGATACAGTACGACTACCTACGAGCGTCATCTTCCAGTTGCTGCCCTCAACTCATGCACCGCGATTCCCCCCAGACTGCCCATCTGATCACGGCAATTTTCTACTTCCTCGCGACCCAAGACAAATCGATCTTCAAGCGCCTGCGTCAAGGGGTTCTCGATGTTGTGGGTCCGACCAACCCAATGCCCACGTTCGAGCAGGTCAAGGAATTGAGGTACCTCCGAGCGGTGATCAATGGTGAGAGGCTTCCGGCTCTCCCGGGTTTCTTACTCCACCCTACTCTGCTCACTGATCATTCCCTCTACGGGGACCACCTGTTAAATTCAGAAACTCTTCGGCTCATGCCTTCCGTTCCGGCGAACATCCGACAAGCAAATCAAAGTTCGGTTTGGGTAACCGAGGATGGGACGCGGTACTACATCCCCAAAGGTGTAAAGTGAGACGATATTCACTTCCTCCCACTTGGAATTTTGGCGGCTGATTCCTTCCGTCTCGACAACAAGTGCAACCTGGAGCACTATTGGCTTGCACCGACGAAAGGATCTCTGGGGACCTGATGCACTCGTATTCGATCCTGATCGGTGGCTAGACGAGAGGAATAAGAAATATTACCTGGCCAATCCGTTCATATACTTGCCGTTCCATGGCGGACCTAGAACCTGCTTAGGCCAACAGGTGAGCATTCTGATTGTTCAGCCCATTTCTTCGAATTTGACACAGGACTGCCTTCCCACACATCACATGAAGTTCGCTCTCAACGAAGCATCATTCTTTGTTATCCGTCTACTTCAAGCCTTTGGCGACATTCAGTTCTCTCCTGAGTCGTATCCTCCCGGTTCTTTGCCACCGGAAGACTGGAAAAAGTCCGACAAGGCCCGGAAGCCGTTTGAGAAGGTTCATCCGAAGACCCACCTTACCATGTATATAAAAGTATGAGTCAACGGTCCTTGGAATTGTTTAATATGGCAGGCTTCTGACGTTCCATTTTTGATGATATCAGGGAGGTCTCTGGGTTCAGATGCACGAAGGAGGATCCGGAGGAATCTAAGCAGAGCAAAATAATTGGACTTTTACTCTATGTGTGTCTTATGACTAGACACAAGAAATTGCGCGCCTCGTCCGAATGAGATAGCGTCTGGACTAAACTGCAGACGATCAGTGACCCACCCAACAAAAAGTTGTGGAATATTGTACAGACATCTGCCAATTGCAACTGATCTCGTTTGAACCCCTTGTACTCCGCCCTGACTTTTGTGAGGTGTATTTGGAATTGGGCAGGATGAAAGATTTATACCCATCACCACCGGTTGAGGAGTCGGTGAAAGTCCGGAAAAGACCGTCGCCATGCGTTTGTCCAGCAAATTGTCAGGTGACTGCCTACACCACAACCTACACCACCGCCCCCACCTGAAAACGCCACCATGACCAGACATCCCCAAGAAGCCATAACCACTTTTCCAGATATACCCAGCAAGTTTGGTGAGGACGGAGGCAAGTTTCATCAGTATTATGACAACCTTGCGGAAGAACTGGACGACGACCTAGTGAAGAGCGTCAAGGCACAACTTGATGGCATTTTGATCTTTGTCAGCTTTTCCTTGTCTTATTTATTACTGCTTTTTGGGTAGTTCTGACACAATATGCCCCTTTCTTTTTATAGGCTGGTCTCTTCACCGGAGTCAATTCTGCATTTTTGGCTCTCACACTTCCGGAGATGACCCCGAACCCCGCAGATGACTCCAATGCGCTGCTTCTCCAACTAGTAATACCGGAAAGTGGAACCATAGCATCCGCTTCTGACTTGCCCTCGGTCAAATTTTCCCCCTCCCCTGGCATTTATCGAGTCAATATTCTCTTTTCAATCAGTCTCACATTTGCAATTCTCTCTTCTTTCCTCGCTGTACTCGGGCAGCAGTGGCTCGTTCACTATCAAAAGCGCAGTGGGGGTGGTCCAGTTCATCAACGCCGGGAACAACTTCGGCGGTACCTTGGCGCAAAGCGATGGAAGTTAGAGGCAATTCTCAGCGGAGTCCTACCTGGACTTCTGCAAATGGGCCTCCTCATCTTTTGCATTTCCTTCATTCTATACCTTGACACATTGAATAGGCGGATGTCCTATATCGTGTCAGTTCCGATTGGGCTTGCTCTAGCAATGGTCTTCCTCATGGCAATTTCCGCAGTATGGGACCGATGGTCCCCATTTACGGGCCCTTTGGCACAATTGCTCCACCAGGTACTGTGGTCCTGCGTTATCTCCGTTGTCCTCGCGGGGGTATTTTACTCTTATAGTGCCGTTATTTCGTTTCTCTCCATTCAACATGGATTCAAGGATTTTCTGGAACGTTGCGGCATCAGCACCGACTCGACTACCAGCACATCGGGCAATCAAACATTGACGCATCGGAACTCCCTAGAAGAGGACATCGAATGGACTGAGATTAGGAGGAAAGAGCAAGTAGAGAGTGTCATGGCCTGGGTTGAGACCCACGTTCGCCGACCCGCTGAATGTCCCGTCCTATTAGACGCTGTGGCAGTTCGGCGAGTTATATGCACTTCGCAAGATCCAATCGCCCTCACCTACGCGGCAGTCAATCTCCTAGCCATCAAAGACAAAGAGGGCCTCCACTGGCTCTTAACAGATGGAGAGTTCCATAGCAGACTTACGAGTTTGTATCGCGCGGCACTTGACCGCAATGATCGGACCGCAATGGTGACCATTGAGCTGCGGGCATTCTCCAGCTCATTCCTTCACTTGATCCTTTCGGTCGGATCAGTTCCCGACTTCCTCCCAAAGTCAGATCGTCCCCTTTTTCCCGATACGGCTACCGAGAATGACCGTTCAGCATTGCTGACGACCATGTTGGTTGACGAGACTTTCAAACTAATTCAGGCATTCTACACGGTGGATGACGAGACGGCGGGTCCAGCCTGTAAAGACATTGCGGAGCTATCGCTCTGTGCCAAGCTTATTGAGGCTGCGGTACGAAGAGACTCACATCCTTCTAGAATATCTGTTGCATTTTTTAAGATCGAGGAGCTACTTCTTCAAGAAAAATTATCCATGCGAGGTCTCGCTTTGGTCTCTTGTACCATTACCTTTGCGGAGCAATTTGGCCAGCCTCCAATACCTTTCCGGAAACGGATCGATTTAGTCCGGAACCTAATGCAGTTATACCGGGAAACGTGAGATAACTCTCATCAATTTTCTTTGCACTCTTCTGATATGATTTTATGCTTCATTAGAAATGAAGAGGTTCTCGGTCGAATAGTTGCAGACGCGATTGCAACTTCGGGAAAGGCAGAATGGTTTGATCGACCCTCCTATACTATATACGTGGCTTTACTCGGGCATGTCACACGTATTCACATTGAAGCAGGCCCGAGGCACTTGTTCTCGGGTTCAAGTGTCTGCGGGGTTGGAACACTCCTTGGCGCCATTGAAAGTGCGATCCGTCATCCTTTTGCCTCATCCCGCGATATCGAATTGGGGAAAAGCAATCGAGCAAACTGCGTTCACGCTTTGACGAATGTTTTCAGTGCATTTGAGAGCGAAACTAGAGGAAACGAGTAAGTTGTGATTTTACTGGTACAGATTGCATTGGCGTATGGCGGCTTCTCATCTCATTCTACCGTATCCTCAGCCAAGTTTGGTGCGATTCCTTGGCCTCTTTGCAAGAATTTTTCGAATGGGTCAAAGTAATTATTGAAGGCGATCCTAAAAATGGAGAAAATGCACCGCTCTTGGATGCTGTTCGTCCGCTTGTTGACGTCCTGCCAAGGCGAGGCTCTGCGATTCGAACAATTTTCACCAGTATTGAGCAATTTATTCGGGCGGATCAATGTGGTCAGGTAAGTCTTTTCTTCCGGGTTCTTGTTTGTTGAGCGGTCCTAAGTTACGCAATGATTTGGCTAATGCAGGACTACAGCGGGCCAAGAACCTCTGATGGACCCACATACGCTGCCGCGAAGGGGATCGAGAGTAGTCCTCCCTTAAGATATTCACCATAATCTATCCACTCGTATCTGCCGCTGTCGAAATTCGAGACTCGCCCTCGTGTTCGGATGCTCGTCCAGCCCGCCTTAGGATGATTGAAGTGGATGTCCTATGCGTGGATGAAAGCAAAAAATGCGGGGTTCAATCTTGCTATCAAATGCCTCACTAACAGTTGGACATTTTGCGGTGCTCGTGGTGGCTTGATTACTCAATCAGAGGGAAAGTGCGGTCCTTAAGCCTTGACCGCTGTGGGTTACTCATCGTCTTGTCCGGTCATTTCTGTGGAAGCCGATAGTCGTATCTCCAACAAGTGGCTTCCGATCTTAGTCTCCCTTGCTGGACAGCCATCGCCTACAACATGAAATAGACTTGCCTTCATGTTGCCGAAGAGCTCTATTATGTTTGTCGTGACCTCGAATCACGGATTTAAGCCCTTAGCTCCGTCCGGGGCTAGGGACAACGACCGCGGCATGCAGCGATGACGAGCAACTCACACCCCGCGAATCGTCAATTGGGCATACATTACAATCCAGGCATGCGATTATGCTATGACCATATATGTTCTTTTAAGGACGGGCCCTTCTGATGGAAACGATTTCCTGCGGGACACAGAATAAACTAACAGCTTCAGAAAGCTAGTGCAAGCCACCTTCCACACACTTCTCGGCATTTGGCACTGATTTGTTCGACAGACCGGGACCCTTGCTTCCTTGTTGACAAGTCATCATCCTTTTGCATGTAAATATAGATAACCGGAGGTTTTATTGCCGCTTGATTTGATTCTTGAATTAGAAGCAAAGTGGAGGCCGTTCAACCCCTAGTCGGTGATGGGTCTTCTCGTGATGCCACAGTTGTCCGGTGTCGCGGCACCGCTTGACATAATTACAAAATCTACGCAGTCTCATTCTAGAGCAGTCCAGGACTCGGATAATTGCCGAGGCCTAGATAATCTTTTCAACCTGTGTTAAGATGTTACAAGACTGATCTACCGCAAACCATTTCCTGAAATGAAGCGTGCTGGGCATCAACTCGAGCTCCGCCATAAGCACAATTCTGCAATTTCTGCATTACAACAGCCCACCGAAAAACATATTGCCCGGACGGAGGTCGGAAGGAGAGATCACGTAGGCTGTGTGTATCCTTGATACCCCAGGATTACTTAACCCCGTCGAAAGCCGTTCCACGACTCGCGTACACGTCGCGGGACACTCCCTCTCTACCTATACGGAAGTTAAATGTCTACTGATAAAACAATCAGGGCCTCTGTCTTCGACGCGGCACGCTTGGCAATGTCAAGTTTATCTAATTATTTCAAGGCTCGACCTCAGCCTCCGGGTCCAACCAAAAAAGTATCATAGTGACGAGTGAGCAGCTATACGGAGAGAAGGCAGCTCGTTCTACAGCAAAGGATGAAAGGGCGTGCGCTGCGCAAGATGTATACCTATGGTGCGGCGCTGCCGTTCGCGCGGTTGACAGCAAATGACAGCGTCGCGGAAGGAAGTTTGGTGCTTGCCTCACCCGAATAGGAACGAAAAATGACTCGCACAAAACCGCAAGTATTCCAAAGCGATTCTTGTAATTCGATTACGAGAACAGAGAAAGCTGGACTACTCCGGACGAACAATGATGTGAAGAGGAAAAGAATGTCCGAGTGAGGCTCTCAGAGGTTAGGAGAATGAATGTCCACGTGCGCAGTGTATGAAAGTCTATTGAACAGAATTGAACTATGAGCAATCTGCCGAGATTATGGAGGAGACTAAAGCCGACGGGCAACTTCTGCGCGTACAACAACCCCAAAAGGGTAAGGAAGTTTCTGGCGTGGATGGCACAAAACAACCTTACCTGTACACAGTTCAGTCAGCTCGTTTTGAAAGAACCGCTCGGTGGCGTGGTGTTATAGTTGGCCGGCCGCGGTACCTGTGCTACTGTACCACAGCGATCGCGTCCATGACATTTTGCGTTGTTGCTCTGTCCGTTGTCGGTGGGGAGAACGTTTGATCCAACGGAAGTCATTGACGTTAGAGACCAAATAGCAGAAGTTGTCATTGGGGCATTGGGTTGAGGGATAGGGTCAACGGGACCCTTGACATGGGACGTGTTGGGCTTGATTGAGGACATGGATGTATGGAGCTCTGCGATAGACGACAAGTGTACTGAATGTTGGAGGGTGGGAGGGAAGTGCAGATTAATCAGGAAAGATGAAAATTTGATCAAAGGAGGGAATGAGGGTGTATGCGAGTATGCGGACGGTGATTAAGGGGGATCGGACTGGGGGGCCGCGGTTGAGAGTTTGCTGAGAGGGATGCGAAGAGCTGATGGAGGTTGGGTAGTATTCTCGAGAGCTGGGTCAGCTGAGCTTTTATAGCCAACCCAGGGACACCCTCATCTCTGGAAAGCGAACTGCCATTACCTTCGGAGAGCATGTTGGGAGGTTGGTGGCGTCCAGGCGGCAGGCAAACCGTCAGGCAGATACGGGGTACGTCTTCTCGTGCCCTTTACGGCACTGCACTGCAGGTCCCATATGGCATCTCAGACTATTCCATTTCCAGTTATCCCAAAGGAAAACCCCTTCCGATTCTGCCGGTAGCCCAGACCGGAAGGGATCGTGTCCTACTTCACTAACCCTCCTCCGATCGGAGGGAAATCGGATAATAAAATTTATCTATATTTAAGGTCCTTTGTAATATGCCTCGAGTCCCAGAATCGCAAGGTGGTGCGCGACCAGGTCAGATAGAACAGTCCTGCCCTGTTCGGGAAGGTATGCCGTCCGAACCCGATAGAAGGGACGCAGTCCTCCAAGCAGAAGCTCAGTCAACTAAACTGTTGTGTCAGAAAATGTTGGCACCGTGTGTCGGCTTTGGAGCCGATGCCAAGATGGCGTGTTCTGGACCAGAACAGTACGCTCTCCCATTGTGTGCCTCCTCTTGGGAGTCATCACATGGTAGCCACTTGTAAGCCCCCGGTTTTTTGTCTCTCCTTGACAACTCTCGAATCTTCCCTTGCCTTTGATCTGCAGCTCCAGGGGGTAACAGTTCAAAATGAGTCTCAGTCGGGAGGAATGCGCAACGCGTTCGATATCGAGGTCTGCTCATTGGATTCATGTCGTCCATGACGGTTCACCTGAAGCCCATGCAGTATTTTACATCCGAGAAGTCGTTCGGTAGCGCAATTAATCCCCACGGCACAACAATCGAAGCCAGTATTGGGCATACCAGCTTGTTCGGGTCGCGCACGACAAAGAGGCTCTGCTCGCCGAAAGACGCACCATTCAAATATTTCCCTCATCAAATCTACAGGGATAGGGGGTGTTAGTAGATCAATTTCTCCGGATTTGCTGAAACGAAAGACAATAATCGCGAGACGATTTAGATAATTGAAACAGGGACTGGCTATGGCGCTCTGGGCTGACGGTGCCCATAGCGGGTTCACGCGCACTGTACATGTGTTCCGAGCCTGTATAAGCAAGCCACCTATTCTGCGCATGAACAAATTTGTCGCTGTGCTCGGTAATGACTACGTATCCGTCGAGATCGCCATCGTCGACTGACGGGTGTGTGGGTTTCTAAACAGTTTAATCTTGGAATAGGTACGCCTTTCTTCCACTGGGAGGTGATCTCTCGAATAGTTGGACCTTTAGCTTCTCTCGTGTAATAGAGTCAGCCGCATTTCCCCGGTCGAGTGGCAGTTGGTGGGGCGGTCGTACTCCGAACCCCCCCCCCCCGGATTTCTCTAACCTTCTATGATTCGCTCTGCCTCGGGAACAGACTTCTCACTCATCATATCCCTTAGGTACGGCTCAGCAAATTCCGCTGAGTTTCTCTCAATTCCAAAGTGTTATCCGAATGGAACCCTCTATACCGCCAGCCCCGAACCAGGTGCAGGTGCTTCACTTGTTCCGACCATGCCGACGTCTCCCGTGCCGTCAAAGTTTTTCTAACCACCTAATACAGCGGGAAACTTTCTAAAGGCGTTCATAGTTGTTAATAGCACCGTGTTTCAAACAGGGGGTTGAAACAGTGAGCTTCTCTCACAGCGCCCGAGTTCAGAGACGGTTCTCGTCCGACGACCTAGTGCCATCTCCGACCAGAAGGTTGGACACATATACCAATTTCCAATTATTTAAACTTTGATTATTAGAATATATCAATAACACGATGACGGCTGCTGGGAACTTTGTCATCCCCGTCGTCATCCTTGCCAGGTTAACTCGACCGGTCAGCTGTTGTATTACGTAAACACTCTTCTAACCTGAGGAACTTTTAAGGACGGGGAGATTTAGTCCATCCATTTATTTCATTTCTTTCCAGGCTTCAGTATTGACATATATATGCTTTCCGAGACACCTATGAGTAGACATTACGACCTTCTTCTGAGTGTGGATAGGCAGCAGGAGTGCACGTGAGCTGTAGTTCCCATTGGAGATAAACGCCTACAGGCCTAAGATGAAAAGCGACAAGAGCTTGGGAAAGTAGAGTCGAATGAGTGCGAACAGAGAACCGCGCACTCACCGGCTGAACAACTACAGCCACCCCCACCCATGACTCTCGCACGCCTTGGAGGCGACGACACTAGGGAGTTGTCACGATGGTATCAAGTACGATACACTACACCACCCAGTATTACCAAGCACTTTAGATCCGGCAAGACCCCTTCCGATGGGGGTTGTTAAGCGGCAGAAGTTGCGACAAGGGGACCGATGTGCACCACCGCTTGACATAATTGTGAAATTTTACTTAGTCTCATTCTAAAGCCACTCAGAGTTCGAACCGCCCTGCTGAGGCTTGGGTTCTCTTTCAACCTGTGTTAAGATGTCTCAAGTGCCGGCATATCTATGGCAAACCGTTCCCTGAAACGAAACGTGTCGGATGTCGGCTCGACCTCCGCCACGAGCACGATCCTGTCAAGAAGTGCAATTCCTGCATTAAAGCAGCCCACTGAGAAATATATTGCAGGGACGGGGGTCAAAAAGAAAGATCACGTAGATGTATTCTTATACTGGCCCAGCATTCCTTAACCCCGCGAAAGCCGTTCGGCGATTCGCCGTGCGCGTCACATTACCGCTTTTACCTTTCCGCACAAGTCAAATCTCCACTGATCAAAGCAACCAGTGCCTCGATCTCCGTCTCGGCGCCTGGCAATCTCGGGCGCATCTAGCTATTTCGCGGCTGGATCTCGGACCTGGACTTCGGATTTGACTTCAAAAGGATTGCACACTTCAACTTGAACTGATTGGAATATCAAAGTAACGAGTGAGCGGCTATTGGGGAGAAGCTAGCTTCCTTCGCGATCGAGGGCGCCAAAGTCGTGCACGGCGAGAGATATATGCCTATGGTGTGGCGTTGGAACTCGCGGTTGACAGCAAACGACTGCTTCGCGGAAGGAACTTTGGTGCTTCCTTACCCCTGAATAGGAACGAGAAGTCACCCGCACAAAAGAGCAAGTATCCCAAAATGATGCTCGTAATTCAATTACGAGAACAAATAAAGCTGCACTACTCCAGGCAAGCAATGATGCGAAGAGACCAACGTCTGAGCGAGGCTCCCAGAAGTTGAGAGAATGAACTTTGGATCCACTTGCGCAGTGGAAAGAAAGGACACTGGACGAAATTTTAAATATGGGAAGGCCGGTTACCGGTGCCGGGATTCTAGAGGATACTAAAGCCGACGTTCCATTGTTCCCTGACGTGGGCGTTGGCGACAAAAGTAGAAGAAAGCGATCCTAAACGATCACAAAAGGTTAATGAAGTTCTGCCGTTCATGGCACAAAGCAACCTCACAAATCATTCAGTTCATTTTGGAAGGTGGTGTGGCGTTGTTGTTGCTTGGTAACGGTGTTTGTACGACTGGATCGCATCGACCGGGTCGTTTGTCAATTGGGGGACCGGGTGGCATCGGCTTTGGGACGACATGAACAGTGTCCTTGACGTGGGTCGTGTTGGGCTGGGGCGAGGCCATGGATGGATCGTGCTCTGTGATAACGGCAAGTGTACTTGTGTATGGAAGCACGAAGGGGACGTGCAGATTATTGACAAAGGATGGAAGTTGGATCAAAGAAGGAAATAAGAGAGTGTGCGATTATGCGGACAGTAATGAAGCGGAGAGGGCTGAGGGCAGCCGCGGTTGAGAGTTCGTTGAGAGGGGGTTGATGGAGGTTGGGTACCGGCTTGACAGGACCTTTGTTTTATAGCTTGCCCATGGCCCATCCACAGCTTTGGGAAGCAAATTTTCGTCCCTTAGGGCACCATCTGCCACCATGTGGGGAGTTGGTGGCGTGCAGGCGGAAGGCAGCCCATTCGCCGGAGATGAGTGACACCTTCTCCTGCTCTTTAACGCTTTGTACCACGGTGTTATGCCCATGGGAGCTTCCACAATGACTTTCTGGATTATTTGATTTCCCTATCCATTTATCCACCCCAGAGGAGAGGCTCTACCTGCAGAATCGAAGGTGGTGGGCGCCCGGGCCGAATCTAGAACAGTCCTGCCTTGTTCGGGGAAGGGCAAACTTTCTGAACACGATAGAAGGGACGGAATCCTCTTCGCAAGTTCTACGTAGCAAATTTAGCGGATTGATCTATTGTGGTAGAAAATGTCGGAATCTTGCGTCGGCTTCGGAGTCATCCCTGAGATGTGTTCAAAACCAGAACCACACGCTCTCCCATTGTTGGGGGAGTCATCACGCGGTAACCGCCCGTAAGCCCCCATCTTGTTTTCTCTCCTTGACAACTTCCGGCACTTCTTTTGCGCCTGCTTTGAAAGTTCGGGGGGGGGGGTACCCCTTTTCAATGTGCCGTAGTAACTCAATCAGGAGGATCGTGTAGCCCGTCCGATCGCAAGGCCAGTTCGCCAGGTTCAGGTCCAAGACAATATTTCCCTGAACCGCTTGTAGTATTTTACATCGGAGGAGTTTATTACTCCGCACGGCACAGCCATTGAAGCCAACGTCGCGCGGATCGCGGCGAACTACCCAGGAACACCGAAAGCAAGAACAAAAAAAGAAACTATCTATTCAAATACTTCCTTCCTCAAACATGTCTTCCAGATGATATTCCCGACTAGAGATCCCGCATTCCACTCCGCAGCTCTTTCTATATAGTAGAAACCATTTTCGATCGAAAGAAGAGGTTCTGGTACCTGACCATATGGCATACTATATACATCTGGAGTCAAATGAAAACGCAATATTTGTCTCTCGCCTCTGTTGGTCCGTGTGGGGCGATCAACAGGGTCCAAGACGACCGGGATGTCGATGTAGGGCACAGCACCGAGGGACAAACTGCGAGCTTGTTGCGCTGCACTAGGGACCTAAAGAGGTTATTTGTAACTAACTATTGTAGAGTCGCTACGTTGACCGTCGACATCAAGTCTTTACAGGACGATTCGCTATTGAACCACGACCTTGTTGTCTTGCGTGCGTTTTAGTGGCTTATTCTGATGGGCGACCCCCTTCTCGTCGGAACAGTTGCTGGTGCGCCTCGCCGATTTCCCCAGAGCTAGAAAGGATTTTCGCCATCCACGGTCGAGGCCAGGGACGAGGTCTGATGGTTGAAGACTCGGGAAAGACCGAAGGTCGATGATTTGCGGACCCCCGCGGTACGGGAACCCGAAGTGAAGCGATGGTTTTGCTGGGCAGCCCTAATTCATCTGGTGTGTTTCTCCGCCCACGCATTTTAGTAACTAATTCTGGAAATCCCGATGTGTTGCTGCGTTGACAACAGGAACCAGGCAAAATGATTGATTCGTTCGCCACTCCTTTAAAGCGCAGAGGGCGTCTCAGTGCATTGGTTTTATACGGCCGTGCACGGACACATCTCATTTTCCAATTTCGTCAACTTTTGATTATTACGATATATCAGATGGCGGGGAGTCGTCATCCTTGCCGTGTTGCCTGATCGAGGCGTGGGTTGTTGGATCACGTAAGAACTCCTTTGCTTCCTGTCGAGTCGGAGTAAACCTTGGAATTGTAACCCGTCCATTCATTTCGCCTCAGTGACATCTATACGGATGAATGTTTTCCGAGATAATGAGTAGACACCGTGATCTTCTGATTGTGGCCATGCGGTTGGATGGGCAGCAGGAGGGGACGTGAGCTGTCGTTCCCATTGGAGATAAACGCCTGCAGGCCGAGGATGAACAGGCGACAAGAGCTTGGGAAAGGAAAGTGGAATGAGTACGAACAGCCTCTCCGTTGGATTGCTACTTCCTGCTATGGTGTGTTAGGCGTTTGTGCATTAGCGCCTAGCGCTTGATTGTGACTGGATGCCTTGCACTGCCTCGCCATGAGCTTTCTTTTCCACAAACTGACACACATTCGACTGAGAGGCACTGGAAAGCGTCTAATTCCCTCTAACACGAGAAAAAGCTTCTAGATGGTGGGTAGCGCGGAGAATCCGAATAAACGCGATGCGATGACCCACGAGCAGCCAATGAGGTTAACAAGAGGTAAGCAAGGGAATCTGGAACTCGCCTGTTCTCTCAGTCTCTTCCTGGTACATATTATTGCCTCCCCCAAGCATGACTCTCTTCCCCCCCACACCCACAGATTTTCCCTCTCCTCGTACCACCGTCTCAACGTTGAATGCTTGCGTCGTCCTCTGCTGCCGTCGGTCTCAAGTCGGTGCGCAATGCTGCTGCTGCTGCTGCTGCGGTCAAGCGGTCAGCCCTCTCGGTCAGTCCCGCAGCCTTCCCAGCCCTCCCTAGACCCTCTGTACTGACGACCTGTTACAGACGACAAGAAGAAGCTACTATCAGAATACTGCCCCCAGCGATGAGACTCCAGGTGGCATGAACGTGAGCTCGGCCGGTCGATTTCGGATCGATTGAAATTTTGACTGACGAGAAATCCCATGACGAAATGTTACCGTCCCTTGTCGTAAAAAAAAACAGGACTTCATCCTCTCCATCCTCGAAGCAAGTCCGTCATCTAGAGATGCTAAGAACTACTTGGGCACATTCGGCAAACAAAATGGCAAACCACCGGCCACCACTGCCAACCTCACCCCACGACCCCTCGCCACCCTCAACGACAAGAACCCACTCAACCTCCCCCCCGACATCCTCGCAGCTCAAAAGCCTTTACTGCAAGGCACAGCCGAACCTCAACCGGAAGCTCAAAAGACCGCTTTAGCCCTCCTCGACCCCATACCCCGCCGAACCGCCCTCGTCAAGCTCCAAGGCCCCTTCACGGACCGCGCGCTCGAGTCGATATGCCGCGGGTTGGTGTACTTGGAGAAGCTGGGTCTGGTCAGCGTCATCGTCTTGGAGAACGATGATTGGCATCCTGGGCAAGATGGAGAGCGGGTGCAGGCGAGAGACGATGTCATGCGGGTTGCGGCGGCGTTGGAGAGCCAAGGGGCGAAAGCCCGTCCGATCCTCGAGCCGCTAGCGAGACTCGGCCCACCTCCCGCAGAGCCGGAAAGTGAGCACGATGAGCTCGTGCATGAGCAGAGGAAGGTTCTGTTGGTGGAGGATTCGAAGGGACGTAGAGCGGAACAGGTCGAACTTCCACCAACCGAAGTCCAAGCTCACGCCCGCCTGGAAGACTTGTCCGCCATCCGATCCGCATTGAAAGCAGGAGAGATCCCCGTCGTTGCGCCGCTCGCTTTAGACTCGTTCCATCGTATGGTCCGAGTGGATTC
>KN823013.1:78603-107310 GCA_000827465.1 Tulasnella calospora MUT 4182 | reverse complement strand
AGCCTTCTCCGCCTCCTGGTTCTTCGACTGAGCACGATAGATCCACCCCAGACCGTCCAACGCGTTTGCTTTAGCCCACTGGTCCCCCGTCCGAGATGCAACATCCAAGGCCGACTTGTAATGGGACTCGGCCAACGCTTTGTGACCCTGAAGCGAGTACATTTGGCCTAGCTTCAACAACAGTTCCGCCGATCTTATTTTCGAAGCACCAGAGCCAGAACCCGAAGGTGCTATGGATGGCTTGTGCACGGCTCAGTTAGGAATGGATCCTATCATCTTGCATCACAGGACTCACCATCATGTTCACCCTTCGCCGAAAATTCGAAGCATCTATCCGTCCTGCTGGATTCGATATCCAGCAGTCTGAAATTAGACTACAAAGCTTGAGAACATGGGAAAGCTGCGCTTGCTCTCGGATCGCCGGCAATTTTCCTTTCAGAACGCGGTCTACAACCTCCCCGTCGTGGGAAACCTCTTCAAAGGGTTTCTTCCCAGTGACGATCTGAACATAGTCAAACATATAATCAGAAAGCCGATAAACAATCCCCAAGGCCTAAACGTGCTTACTTCCCAACAAATCCACCCAACAGCCCACATATCACCCGGTAAGTCTTGGAGCTCCTCCTTGAGGAATTCAGGAGCGGTCCATCGGAGGGAATACCCAGGCCCTGTTAGAGTGAGCTCTAACGTGGTCTGGTTGAATTCGATCTTCAGAGGTGCCAACCCTTGAGCGGTATCGTCGTTAGCCGCCCGGCGGGGTGCTTCCGGCGCGATCTGTTCCTCGGTGTCGGCATTTGGCTTTCTCCGGGCCGATCCGAAGTCGGTGATCACTGCATGGTAAGACGAATTGACCAGGATGTTTAACTAGGTAGCAGGTCGATGAGTGCAGGTGTTCCCAAAAGGCAATTCGACGAGACTCACCGACTTAAGGTCGCCGTGGCAAATCGGAGATTGTCTGGTGTGTAAATACTCCACCCCTTTAAGCACATCTTGGATCTAGCCCGGTAATATTTCAGAAGGCTCGACCTTAGGATTCTTGAATCGGACTCACGAGTGAGACGCGCTCGGGGATGTCCCACTCCCCTGACTGCAAAAACTCTCGAACGTTTCCGTTTGCTTCCCAAGGCAAGACGATCCAAGCATCACCCTTCTGCATGTCCTCAACAAATCCAATGAGTTTGATGATGCCAGGATGAGAGAGCTGCGCCATAAGGCTGAGCTCGTTGACGAATGCCTTATACCGAGCAGTCAGAACAGCGGAGGACGATCGCGATGTGCGGAGGGTTGACATTACCTTGAAAAACTTGACCGATTCTTCGGCATCCTCACGATCCCACTCGAGCTTCTTTATTGCGTAGTTGGCCTCGAGAAGTCTTTTCAGTAATTGTTCAGGTATCCAGCTCGGGACTTCTTCGGGTGGAATGAGAGTTCCGATGACAACGGTGCCTTGTCCGCCCTTTGCCTCTGGTCCGTTTTTGGCCATTTTGAGTCTTCTGGGATCAATTCGGTACCTGGATATCCCATTGAGAATGTCTCTCTTCAACGCCCCACTTTAGTCACCACTTCCGCATGCCATAGATGGGAGGACTCACAGCCTTGGCATACGGGTCTGGAAGTTCCGCGCAGTTTGGTGTCAGGTTTTCCGCCATGCGAAGTCAAGTCAGATATGGTTGAGTATGTTCAAGGAGAATATATAACGGTGGGATTGGTATGGCGAGGGCTGGGTGGTGAGGGACGATGACAGGATCCGAGTCCTGAAGGGTTGGGTGAATCTCTTGCTGACCGAGGCGAGCTCAATCCTCCGTTTTTAAAGTCGACAATAATGTACCAAAGTCCCTCACAGCCATAGCTGGTTATGCGCGCGCTCGCTTGCTCTAGTTGTTAACCCCTCGTCCCCAGGACAGGTTTTTCTGCCGCAGAATTTCCATAGAAACACCAACAACGCAATGCCAGATCGCATTCGGTTTGTACGGCCAACAGCTTTCCTAAATTAGGATCTCTCTCCCTCAGATTTAGCTCTTCGCTTTCGGAGAGTAATTTCTGGAGGGCTTTCTGCTTCCAGGCTGTTTGGTCGAGGATCTAGGTTGTGGGCAACACGAGGACAACACACAAAGAACCTTTCATGCCCATCAGAACATTTCGATTTCCCACATGTGCTCACGTAAGTGAGCGCTTGAAGTTCAAATGACGCACGCATGGCAAGAATGACGTCGAGGAACCCGTTCGTGACAACATGGATGACTCCTGTTCTTATTGGCCTTGCCGTGATATCCCCGGGCACTCTATCGATCAAAGAATCGCAGCTTTCCTTTCCGCGTCACTGTTGAGTGGATATCGCCGGGTCTCATACGATTCTTCTCTTCCTATTCTCCACGCGTGGTTGCTGGCACCGTTGTATGAACACTTCTTCGGCGAGGCGTTTCGCGAGGTTGGGGCGGACGGCCCCCTCCTCCCCGGGTTCGCTGTCCCAAGACGGTCTTGATCGATGACTCGCTGGTGCTTGACCGGGGATCCCGCCACAACGAAGCCACCAGCAGACTCGTAATATTTGGGATGCACGAGGACAGCGCTTAAAGAACCTCCATGTTCTCCATTCGAACATTTCCATTTCTCACCTGTGAACCCAATTACCGGCTGGCTGGGTCACCACCCAGCCTGAGCGATGCCATAATGCCTCTTCCGGCGTCAGAAACAAGTCGTCAAACATTTATGGAACTGCGAGGGATCTTCCATTTACACAGAGGGGACGGACTTTCGGTGGATGGAGTATGTGAAATCAAAAAGTACAAAGATAGCGAAGTTCCGAACCACAGGTATGGCAGCCCATCGATCGAACAGAAGGATAGACTCACCTTTTCGGACACTCGCGAAAATGGCTCTACTTGCGCTAAATCTGCCCTGACCGGATCGCCTCGGCCTTGTCAAAAGCCCATTGAATTGTCCGAGCGGCTCGAGTTTAGGTCCGAATATGCAACTCGTCGATGTCTCACTCGCCAACGGGAAAGCTTTGTTATTGAGTCTGGGACACCCAAATTTGGCAGAGGTCGATGAGAAAGTGGAATGTATTTGTCACGTGTGCTCCATCCGCATTTCGTTTAGAGGCTGCATGACCGCCTTCCCATGACAATCTTCTCTCTCCTGTTCATAGTTTTCTCAGTTGCACATGCGGGCATCGAAGGAGTTAATCCTCTTGCTCGACGGTGACGCCGAAAGGAAGAATCCCCATCGAGCCATGAAAGTCAACCTTGGAGCCCATCCTCATGTTCGTCGTGGTGGAAAGGGAGGGCGTCTTGCAGGAAGGGAATAATCTTGCACCAAGTGGTGAAAGGTTCTTCGGCTACTCCGCCAGTCCATCCAGAAAAGTCGTGCGGTGGGGCTCTTCCTTCCCGTTGGTGCTACGTCACGAGATTGGAAAGCTTGCACTGGCTGGTTGAGGATCGTACGTTTCTATACAATCGCGTATTCTGTTTCTGATTTGGCTAAAGGAGGTCTCTCCGCGGGAAACGAACCGTTGACAGCGAGTGAATTCAAGTGACGCGGACCGAAATCAAGGTCAGGAGGAACGCTGGGGCATTTTGGTCACTAGATGCTTTAAAATGACAAGGAAATAAGTCGGAAGTGTAAAAGGAATATTTAATAGACAACATTCACAGACTTGAGAGAACGCTGCGTGAGTGAAGATCCAATTCGCGGCTAAAGTCTCGGGTGGATTGAGCCGCCGATTCCAATGAACTAAACGGTCCAGCCTTGATTCTCCGTCCCGCATCATCTCACAGTACTCCCGCCCGAACCAGAGATACGTCGCTTCCCGTCTTCTCCAATTCCGCTGGCGACACCTCTGGTCCTTCAATACAGCTGGTGTTTCTCCTGCCGACGGGCTGGGGTAACGGGGTCAATTGCATGAGCTCCAGTGGCTGGCGCCAGGAAATCAAGAATAAGATTCGTTTGGGATAGCGGAGAGGGAAGGCGAACGTTGACAGCTAATCATGGAAATGCCAGCAAAAAGAGTTTAGTGCTAGCGAGTATTCACCGCCGTCGATACTCACAGCTCGATCGAACCATGCGTACCGCACACACGTTGGTTCGATGGCCGATGCGGGAGGACGGTGGGGGTGAGCAGTCTCGGCTGGCCGGGACTGTCCACTGCTAGCATGGTGAAGCGGTCAGCAGGTCTGTCGTCATGCAATGCCCGTGCTTGGACGGTAACGGTTTCCAAATCGTCGAAAATAGGGAGCTTAATAGTCTGGATAAGTTCATCTAGAGTAGTCGCCCATTCCATGCTTCCAATGTAATGCGATCGTGCGTGTCCCTCATCCTTGCGCACCGCATGCTTCACCGTTACAGCAATCGTGAAGCGTTACTAGTCTGGAGCACGAATAAGGATGTGATGCCACGCGGTCATAGAGTTTTGAATGGCGGTTGGGTTTTGCCGTCGCTGTGGCTTATAGCATACGACGAAACGGGTTTGCGGTAGCGGGAGTTAATGGTGAACGCAATGGTCGAACGCATCGGAGGGGATTGGGACTTAAGTTCGTGGCGAACGCCCCAGGAACAACGGTACGAAGCGCCAGGAGAGAGCGACGCGCCCGAGACATTGTGTCCTGCTCGACCCAAGGTCAAAGAAGGTGGAGGTAAGCTTGCCTCTGAGGGCAACAAATGATGGGTATGGAGGGAGGTCGAGCAGTCTGGAATGAGATTCAGGCACGCCGTTTGTCAGCCATGTTAGCGAAGCAAACAAAATCCCACCCCGTAACGAGCAGCGCACAACCTTTGGGTCTTGAACGTATGCCGTACCAGGTGGGGGCAATGTGCGCAGCGCTCACACTTACCGGTGTTTTGCTACTGTGGGAGACAGCGCGACATCTCACCTCACGCCGCTCTCTGGCACGGACATGAAAACCGTATTCTCTTTTCTTGCACATGTATTCCGTCGGACACACTGTTTATAGTAGCTCACTGTGAGCATTTGGATTCTCTCGGGGGGAATCTATCCCGATTCGGTTAAACAATCACATAACTCTATTGCTATGACGAGTTCTCACTACTCATGAATGCTTCGTCAGGTTCAATCTTTCAAGCTCAGCGACAAACCCTGTTGTTTGTATCCGCTCCCAAAATAGTCTCACCGCACAACGTCGCTCAGGGTCCACTCGGAGTTCCATCTGCATCGTGTCACGTCATCCCGATCGCTGTATGTCCTCTTTCGATCCATCTTAATCACCCCTCCAACAACATCACGTCCGAATACGGCCTCGACATCTCCTCCACTCTCGCACACATGACTTCCCAACTCCGTCATGAGGAACGTTGTTGAACAAATCAACAGATCCAGGGGGCTTTCCAAGCATTAGATAACGCATTACTATAATGTCTCTGTTTGCATTCGAATATGGTTCCGAATCGGTGACAACCTTGGGAGAGCGGTATATTAACAGTCAGCAAAATGTTTATCGGTACAGCATCTGTGATTACCTCAAAAACCGTGCACCCCCACGCCCAAATGTCGCTCTCCAAAGAATGTTTAGCTTCACTCTCTTGTGGGAGCTCTGGACTCATATAACGAAGCGAGCCCTTCGGAGATCTCGATGTAGTTAAACCCGAACAGGCTCCAGACTCGGTAATAAACCTAGCAAGCCCAAAGTCACACAGGCCAGCTTCGATGTTGTCATTTACGAGTACGTTGGGCTATTAAGTTAATTAACCGAAGATCTTCCACAAATGGCCAGCCAATGGTATACCTACCGGTTTCAAATCCCCATGGCAGATGGGGGGGTTGCATCCGTGTAAATAGTATATTCCTGACGTAATCCCTCGAACCTGTAATAAAGCAAGCTCGGAGTGAGCAAGTGCCTCAATAGCAGACCTAAGTTGTTCCCAAAAAATTGAAGTCGAATGGCCACCGCGGGCTGGTCTATTTTTGTGTAATCTTTCACATTGCCGTTGCTCATGTATGGCGATATGAGTTGGGCGGATCCCAAGTTCTCGCTAAGGTAGTAACCGACGAGTTCAAGGATGTTGGGGTGATTTGCCGAGGCCCATACTTTCAGCTCCCGGGCAAGACGCTGACTTGAGGGGTCAGCCTTGGAAAAGACCTTTGCTGTGTGGGCAGGGATCTCACCAATGCAACTCGGCGCCGGACTGCTTTCGCCTGAGTCATTCGCAATTGCTTGATGGCCACTTTCACAGGAGCAGTTGAAGATCTAGCCAGAGTTGCTAGGAAGACTTCTCCATATCCCCCAGCCCCAATCTCGGCTTCATCCTCAAAAGGGAGGTCAGAAGGTTGGACCGTAAGATGAGATAGGTCATTGAGAGTGGATTGCTAGGAACTCGGACCCCGTTAACGATATCCAACTGCAGTTCATCAGCCTCTTACCAGAATGTCACTGCACATTGTTAGACTTAATTCAAGGATATTGCCCTTCTAGAGCACTTTGGTGTGCTTTTAGCGGATTAGCCCAGACTAATTGACGGTGAGAGATAAGGTTGGTAAAAGTAGTTCCGCGATCTGATGAAAAGACCATGCGGAAACCTCGTACCATATTGGCTCCGTCACTAATCTCCGGCGGTAGATCTCAATTTAACTGACACTTAGAATTGGTCTATATGTTGAGCATACACGCATTTTCTGCCCTTGGGCGGCTAAATTTAGCCTTCTCGCTCTTGGTTAGCTTATCTAAGGCTAACTTTAGATTAGTTTGTTGTCTATTATCAAGAGTAGTATCCTTCAGCCTCTTTAATAGATTGAATTGCATACCTCAACCTCTGTCTGAGCTTCATGAGTGCCATGAGTAATTGTCCTGTATAAGGTATTGGATAAGTAGATAGAGCATCATCTCATCTGCACAACGTTCAGCCCAATCCATCCAACCCCAAATCAGCGACATTGGCATTTGAGTCTCCCAGAATGCATACCGGGTCTGACGCTCAATGACTTGGAGAGTCCTCAAGCAAAGACCAAAAATATAACTACAAGCCAACTTGTCACGGATTCCCCAAGACCGGAAGACTGGCCTGCCACGTGACTTCAACCCCATCCCAACTGCCACCAGGCTCTCTTACCACGTGCTAGCTAAAGGCCCGACAGAAATTCATCTCAATCAGTCTTTAAAGTGGATGTGTCCCGCTGACTGTTGCTGGCTCCGGCTGCTCCAAGAATGACATCGGGTTAACCACCCCACAACGGCACCTCCTTTACAAGGACAGCTCGATCCCTTTACGTCTCAGTCCTGAAAGGCATTCGAGATCTACTTCCATATCAATATATCATGTCCTCAAGGACGACAGCACGTCGAATTTGGTGCATCGCAGGCTCTCTAATACTGTGCCTCTGAATGTATTAAAGAGCCCATAATGTAATCTGAGTGCGAACCTCTATCCAAGAGCGTTCCGAACTGATTAATATGTTCACATGTTTAGCTCTCCCGGTCTGATGTCTTCATCTGAGAGATTGGGATCGATACCTTCAGCCAAAAGCGCCGCATCGAAGTCCCATAAAGACCGTGGCCTCTGCTCCCCTCCTCCCCGGCCGAATGATTGCAACGTCCGTATTTCCTCGGCTGCGCGACATCGAGCTTAGCGATACAAAATGGTCTTCTTGTTTCCTACGAAAGACGAGCGTCTCGGCGGCGACAGCCCCCGAACGCGAGGCTTTCGCCCATCACTAATTCCATGACGGAGGAAGTTTACGCGACTTGTTCCACGAAACTAGTTCACAGATTATCCTTCGAGGAACCTACCCCCTGTCGTCGGAACGACGACGTTGCAAGGACAAACCGCCGTCCACCGGATGGCGTGAAATCAGTGCATTAATGCCACGCTCACACCGCTTTTTTAACACTGTGCCACAGGATCGTACTACCCCGTATTGTCTCAGTGGAAGCGAGTCCTCTAGGACTCGTTCTGCACCGCTAATCACGGCATTTTCACTTGCTTGAGATAGTTCCGCGGTTCTAAGATACTGTCACGTTCGGTATAGTCGGTGGCTCTTATCAACTGCCCTGTCCATGATGGCCTTTACTTTAGTTAACTATGATTCGCGTGTGGCTCTTTAGAGCAGTGTACTCAACGTCTTCTCTGATGAACACGAGGTCTTGGCCCCGGCTCCTATTCAAAAGGATCCGTTTCGTGATGCCTATCGCAATCAGCTAATCGGCGAATCATTGTTTCGACCAACGCGCTCTCTGTCGTCAGAATGAGGACCCTGTAAGCTTACTGTGTGGCGAATGTATAGGTGTGACGACTCGCACACGACCGGCCGTGGTTCTGCACCCGTTTCCGCGGCATCTAATTTCACTTACGGCGCCGAGAACTGCACTGCCAGCACCCTTTCAGATGAGGAAGCATTTCAAGGAGCAGCTCGTCCTACAGGCCGACCGTTGTTGGGTATCGATGGTGCAAAGACCTAGGAAGCCATGGTTGGGAATTGAATGCGTTACACAGGTAAAAGGCTATCCATGGAGTGCGGTTCGCGTTCCACTCGGTCGGGAAGGGTGAGGCTTAGGGTGACAAGCTGCCTGGTCCGGGTTCGCTAGGGTTCGCGCGGCATATAAGTCCCGTTAAAATTCCTCCACCAACACCCATCACCTCACCTCAATCCCTTGTTGAATGCGCATGGGACTTCCTTGTGGCAGTCTTGACAGTTCACGGTTGCACAATGCTTCGAATCAAGGCTATCTGACCCGAAGACACACCGCAAGCCATTGCATAAGGTAAACTGGGTGCCCGGAAGGTTTGGGTCGGCCCCTTGGATAGCCTTAGCGGAGCTGACAGAATGTGAAGTCACGGAAGAAGAGATGCTGAGGGACAAACGGACGAAGGTCCAAGTTTCATATTCCACAGATCGTCAGGGTTATCTTTACTGTTAGGAAAGACGTGTTATTCGTTCAAATGTGGGCATAAATAATGCATATGTACATAAGAGCTGTAGGTCCTTGTAATGATTCTAGCAAGAGCTAGATGCTTTAATTTATAAGCGGTTGGCTAAAGCAACCCATGATTTTCTCCCACACCGCGAACATGAAACCTCCTTGGTTCTGCGCAGGGTGAAATCGGGGATCGCAGTTTGCTACGAGCCGTATCCTTTTGAGGTGGGTATATCGGTTACACTTCTCGCAAAATCCCTAGTCATCAAATTCCAGTTGCACGGAGACCGTGCTTGTGGACGGGCTCGTGGGGCTAACTGGTGATCTTAGTTTTTTTCCCCATTCCCTCATAGCGGCCATCCTCCCTTCCTTACGCCGCGCGGGCGTATTCGAGGGGGATAGAAGAGGAATTGACTTGGCGTCAGTTTTTGTTACTGGGGGAATGAGCGTGAGAGCAGCGCTGTATGCGGGTGGAGGATCCTAGGGGGGTCCGTAAGTATCGGAGACCAAAGAGGAGAGTAGCTTATGACTGACCTCGCCCTCGGAGTCCGTATCTGCAGACCATCTATCCAACATATATTGACGAAGAAGTTGCCAGTCTGTCCGAACGGCCGAGGTGATGGGCAGGGCCTCATACCACTGAAGGGCTTTACCCTCTAGGCCTGCTGCGGCGAGGGCAGCGACACGTTCGTCATCTCGAAGGAAACATTCATGAAACGCCGCTTTTGTCACTTTGATGATGAAGTCTTCGCACTCCTTGGAAGAATGACCGGCGAATGAGAGAACTAGCAAGCAACTCTTCAATCACGACAATACGGAATGAAAGATTGATCCGTGACTTACGGTCGTCGAATTCTGCTGGCTGCATTGGTGCTTGGAAGGCTTGGTGGGTGGAGGAAGAAGCGAGTTCTGAATATATATGTAAATGCGAGGCGATGAGCGTACTCCCGCCAAGTCACCGCCGCTATTTGACTTGCACCGGGGTTGAGGGAATTTTTTCGGGCTACGACCACCGCCATCTACCTGCCGACCAAAGCATGTCCTCCTTCTAACCGACACCTCGGGATTGACCGAGCCCAATCGCTGCAGCTTGGGAGCGTAAAACCATGTGCGGGTTGCGATAGAGACACATTACGGATGCTTACTCATACTCGGTATCCTCGGTGACCTAGTAAAACACGACATCCAAAGGGGTTGGGCACGCGGCCTGTATCATTCACTGGTCGTGTGCACGTTGGCGCAGCTTAAATGAATCTGGAACGTGCGTGAGTGCATTTTCTGGGAGGGGGTGGCTGAAGCTTCTCGGAAGGGCAAGGGAGCTTGGAACAAATATTTGCATCCAGCCCCTGTTCGAATCGCGACGAGTTCTTTCCGCTCCCCAAATCGTTCACTCCGCTTTTTCTGTCATCCACATCGACCGCGACACAATGACATTCGACTACGAAGCGGAACGCGAAGCCAACATAAAAAAGAACCAGGAAATCCTCGCCGCCCTTGGTCTTGACTTTGACGGCGACGCGTTTCTTGGTTCCGCCGCCCCCGCCCCCCAGGCAACATCAAAATCCAAGAATAAACGCGGCGTAGATGACATGGAGGAGGATTACAAGCCAGAGGCGGTCGAGGAGGAAAGCAAAGGCTATGTTGGCGGGGGTGATACGGACGAGGAGATGATAAAAGAGGCCAAGCGCTCGCATAAAAAGAAAAGACCCAACCCACCTCGCCCTAGTACTGGAACCCGTCGTAGTTCTCGGCACGACGGCAAAGCACCCATCGATTACGCTGCGGATGGATTTGAAAAACCCGATGCTAAGCCCAAGTTGGTTAGCAAAGCCGCGAAGAAGAAAGCTGTCGCGGATGGGGAAGAAGAGGAGGAGGACGGGCTGTACGAAGACGGAGAGGAGAGGGATAGGCCACGCCATAAGATTGGTGAGAGGACTCAAGATCCTAAGCAGTTCGGGAATATTCCTGGCGTCCCTGTTGGCAAAACTTGGGAACTAAGGTGAGGTGGACCGAGCTTATCGACAACCTGACTATTGAAGTCTGACGGCGCTGCGGGTTTTCAGAATGCATTGTAGCACTGACGCCGTTCATGCGTAAGTCACATTTCAAATGAGCTCCACTTACAGGTGTTGACACTCTACTTGTTGCTGTGGCAGGCCGACCGTGGCGGGCATCGCAGGCAACCGAAACCTCGGCGCTTGGAGCATTGCGCTATCTGGCGGGTATGAAGACGACGTCGACCTTGGATACGCTTTGTTAGTTATCCCAATCACTCTCATGAATTCGGTTGGTTGTCTCCAACGTTAACCCATTTTTTTTACTATAGCACATTCACGGGAGCTGGCGGGCGAGACCTCAAAGGCACAAAACAAAACCCCAAGAATGTGAGGCCACTCTCTGAACCACCCCATTTACCATAGTTGTTGACCTTTTCTATGACCGATAGCTTCGCACGGCACCCCAGAGCAAGGACCAGAGTTGGGAGACCAATCCGTTGAACGCCGCGTTGAAGAAATCGTCCGAGACAAAGAAACCAGTCCGGGTCATCCGCGGCTACAAACTTCACTCGAAGTATGCTCCGGCTGAAGGGTATGGATCCTCTCTCTCCCGGTGTCCTAAGTGCCTAGCTGATGAATTTTCTTTCTAGGTATCGTTATGACGGTCTCTACACGGTCGAGAAGGCTTGGATGGAGAAAGGATTGAACAAGGGTGGTTTCATGGTTTGCAAGTATGCGCTCAAGGTGATTGAAGCCTGGCCCTTGGGAAGAAGAATTTTAGTTCTAACCAACCTAATTTACCTCAGCGCATGGCTGGACAACCTGCTTTACCTGAGCGTGATCTCGAAGCCGAAGCCGAAGCTCGCAAAGGGCAGAAGCAAACTGGCTCTTCGAAGGACATCGAGAGTGAAGACGATGCGTCCGAATACCCCGAGACGGAAGATATGGAGCCAGAGGAAGAAGATGCCATAACTACACCACCGGAACCCGCCCATTCGCAGATGGAGGCAGAGGAGGACGAATAAGCAGCCGAAGGCTGCGTGAAAACACTACTCCCCATCCCCTGGCCTCAGTCACAAGGACAATCGTTATTTATCGAACACTTTATCAAACCCTTTCCAGATTGTTGTTCCTGCTAGATCTCGCGACAGCCTTCTCAAAGCACCTTTCTAGCAAGTTGATGTACATACATTAAAAATGGTTTATTCATGGTCGAGGTTGTTGTCGAGTACGTCGGCTGACTCCAAAATTTTCAACGCTTCCGAATCCCACCTGCCCCACCAGCTTTCCTCTTCGCTTCGGCTTCAGCTGCCTTCTCCCTCGCTTTCGCTTCTGCGACGGCCACTCCCTCCCTCCTCCATTCCCCTTCTTCCCACTCGTCGTATGCATCTTTACTGTCGATCCACCGCTCTTGGATGTCCCTGACGTGAGGGGTATCGGGGATGGCAGAAAGTGCGGAAGAGAACAATGCGTTGGTGTTGGGAGCTTCGCTTTTGCTCTTCGGTCCCTGGCCACTTCCGGTTTCGGCTTCAAGGGCTTTATCAGAGGCGACGAAGGCGTATCCAAGTGCTCGGTCGACGACCCGCATAAGATGAAGCATTGATTGCTTGTCTTCCACGGCCAGAGTTTCGAACCCTACAAGACCAAAGTCCTCAACGAGGTCGCATATAGCCATTGTCAAGGCGCCGAATCGAGGGTGAGATTCCTTCAAAACGTCGGCGATATATGAGAGGTCTTGGACTTCGGTGTAGAAGTCGAGGTTGAAATCTACCCGACCATACCAGAGGATATTAGTACGAGTAATTTTACTGTCGATTGTTTTTTTCAAATAGCCCACCAAGGTCTCCGTATTTCGATATGAGGTCCAATTTTGAGAGGACGTTGATGTGAGGGAGACCCAGATGTAGCATTGTCCGAAGGGAGAGCAGAAGCACGGAGACGTATTTGCTTGCATCGGTGATGTAGTGAGCGTCACACAGGTGGACAGCGGCTAACTGACCTGCCAATATTCGAAAGGTCAACAAATGGACAATAGGACCAGGGGCGTTGCTGACTCACCCGAAATCCACTTTTGCCCAGTTTGTCGACGATATGCTTCAAACTGTCGTGGTTCGTGCTCAACTCCACCTGTCCAGGCAAGTCGAACACCACCCATGGCTCATCCCCACTCCTCCCATCCTTCTCCTTCTCTTTCTCCTTCTCAATTTCCTCTTTCAGCCGTCCTTCAAGCCAGTCGTAGTTCGCCTCGAGATATTCGACGCAGTAAAGCATCCCTCCATTGGGACCGAGACCAAATTCTTCCATCGCGTCCTTGAGGGTGATAAGCTCCGAGAGAGATATCGCCGATGGGTAAGGTGTCGGGTCATTTGCCGGGTCGAGGTTGACCACTATGCATTTTCGATTGAGAGCCGAGAGGAGTTGGTATTTTCCATAGGAGTAGGTTGATTTTCCACTCCCAGGAGAACCGATTACTATCTCTCCGAAGGGCATTATTTGGCGATACCTGTGTTGCAGCGGAGAGGGTGGTTGATTGAGAAGACCCGTTCGCTTGACCTTGTTTATTGCTTTGTCAGCCGTTGCTCATTCACGCAACACGCTCCGTCCTTTCACGAATCTTCTCTTTTTCGATGCCCCGAACAAGAACTCAAGTAACCCAGAATGGCTCGGGGGACGATCTTGAAGACAAACCCATTGTCCCGAGCTTGGCTATGCGAGCATCTCTTGCGAAGTTTTCGTTCCGCGGGGCAAGCACGACTCCACCGAAATCCAAGGTCGCCGGAACCACTCTTTCGCAGCCTGTGCAAGCAACAACCGCGACTAAGGGAGTGAAGAGGAAGCTTTCGGAACTCCTTCCCGACAGCGATTCCCAGAGACCAACCGAAGCGAGAAGGCCCACGCCGGGCAAATCGTCCTCTTCAAGTCGACAGGGAACGCCAGGTGCCCGCAAAAAGAACCCCGGATACGCACCTCCAGAGACTTATGCGCACCTAAATTATCTTGAAGACTACGTAAAACCTAATCTTGATAGTTCGTTCTTGCTTTAAGACTATTTGTGCTCCGAACTCGCCGTTGACGTTTCTGCTCTCAGTCCTTTTTTGCGGGATAAAGCAAGTACCTGCCGATCCACATCGTGTAGATAAAACACTTACAGGTTCTGAATTTACAGCCCCGGAACTCGGTCAGCGACAGTCGGACACCATTTTGCCCACCCGACCAACCAATTTTATCGAGCTCTTCATAAGTCAGGTCCGTGGTCTTTGACACACTTTATGCGATGACCCTTATTATTCGGCTGTACAGGACTTACAGACACTCTCCTTGATCCATCGGAGGACTGGTCAATGCCAGAACGCTATAATCTCGGCCTCGTACGTCAGCATCCGCCGCATACGCCACGTCCGAAGCCTGACTGCTTCTAGACCAATATGGTCGATCGGCCTTCTTTGACAGCAAGTGAGCTAAGCAGAGCTGAGAAGATAGCCGGGGTACCCACCCTTCTTCGTAAAGTGGCTCGCTACCGACCACGAATCGTGTGTTTCATCGGTCGCGAGATCGGCGACGCCTTCGAAACTGCGGTGCGACAGTCTCTGAAAACTTCTGGTGTAGTCTCGTCGAGAAGTGCCTCTACAAAGAAGAAATCAACTGCAAAGCCAGGATCATTTGCAGCGATAAGTGACGCTGAAGCACCTGCACCAATCCCAAGTGGCTCGCTCGACCGAAAGGCAGCGGATTACGTCACGCCTCTCTTAACCACACCAGGCTTTGGATTGCTACCGTATAAACTCGTCTATCCACGTGCTGAACCCTGTGAGTGGGCTTTCTGCTTGCCCGATTCAATGACACTAATGCTTATTGCTCGCAGCACTTGATGGAGGCCCAGTCGTGCTGGAGACACTCTTTTTCACCGCACCCAGCACGTCAGGTCGCGTACAATCATATCAGGTAATGACTTCTTTCGCCTGTCCCAGTCTCGCAACTGACGTTGGCTCGTAAGTTGGAGGATCGGGTTCAACTTTTACGGGTTTTACGCGAGGAGAAGGAGGCCGTTTTATCCGGCTCGGCCGACACCAGTGAGATGACCATTATTCCACCAGCGCTTTATGAAATAGACGAAAGCAGAACGAAGTCGCGGTTTTTTATTCGTCACGGAAGTCCAACGGCTGTCTAAAACCCTTTTGGACTCATTTGTAGTGTCAGAACAGTTCCAGCATTAACAAGTACATCTCTCAAATAGTTGATTGCACCCATTTGAATACCCTTTACATATTTCTGATCGCCGTCATCCTAAAACCACCCGTCACTTGATCATACGAACAGGCGTTGAACACTCCTTTACCAGTCTGTTGCCCGTTCCCGGATTCAGGTTTCTAAACTACGGAGGCCCGTGATGAGTGTAGTTTTTTAAGATCTGGGCGATATATAATGTGCCATTGATATCGTATCTTAAAATATGGCATGTATCTTCTCCGAAAAAATAGCTTTGTTCGACTCTGTCGCAAGGTCTCGGAACAGATCTTTCCAGGCCCCTGCCGGGCTTCCACAACGGCGACGATGAGGTGTGTCTCAGACACACAGCATTTATCCCAGAGAAATTCTATTTATTGGTATATTGAGTTCCCTTCCGGGTCTTGGCGGAAAGAACTCGTTTGCGGTGCACACCGACACCGACACGGACCACCAAACACTTACAAATCCGGAACGGCGGCATTTACGTCTTTGACTCATAAATCCATTTACTTCTCTAAGGGACGATGAAACCCCCACGAAAGGAAGCCATCACCAGAGCTCTTGCCATATTAATCGAAAGTGTCAATGAAGAGAATGGATCTCAGTTGGTGTCTGAGTTGGTGTCTTTCCGTGAATTTGAACTCACCCAACATGTCGCTGACGCTAGTTTGCTTCTTGTACAGGGACATAACTACACTTGATTCAGCGACTCCAAGAGCTCTCAACGACGCTGAAGAAGCCCTCGACTTAACAAAGTCCTGTATCATCGGGGATATCGATCGGCTGATATCAGATATTCGCCGCCGCCGCAATGTCGCTGCTCCAATCCACCAATTCCCACCAGAGGTGTTCATCGCAATATTAACTCACCTTGCCGACGCCTACTCGCTCGAGGGGAAAGAATATCGCATACTTGATCTTATGGCGGTCAATCGAACATGGCGCGATATCATCATCAGCTCTCCCCAGCTCTGGACGGCCATTCGATCCGACTACCCACTCGAATTTGCCAACCTCGTCATTGGGCGGTCCAAGGCGCATCCCCTATCCCTTATATGGGACTCCTCGGTATCGCACCATCTTGATTCTGATAATGAGGAGTTCGAGGATATACTGGAACTGGTGACGCGAAATTCCTCCCGATTCCGCACCATGGACGTAGTGGTGGGCCGACGAAGCGAAAAGACGCTCCAACGTCTTCTAGGCTGCTCGACTCCACAATTGGAGATTTTGCATGCCAAAGGATCCCAGGAAGAGCTTGGATCGGAAACAGTAGCGCGTTCCTTCACGCTGTCGGAAGGTGGTCCACTCCGAGAGCTGGTGTTGCAGTGGACATCGGTTTCGAACTGGGGCTCATGGAGAATATCGGGTTTACGATTGCTCGATCTTTCTAGGCCAGCCATAATACCCTCGATCGACCAAATTCTTCGCATCCTCTCCACTTCCCCGGAGCTTGAGCAACTGAACCTTCGTTGGTTTAATTCTCCAGCGAGCCTTCCCCCTGTCCGATGGGATGAACACAATGTGGGGGGACCTATTGAGCTCCCGCATCTCAAGAGGATCCATCTCGAGGCACTCCCACGATTGTATTGTTTCTCTATATTGTCACGTATTCGCCCTGGAGTATGTAGATTTGTCCGTGTGGTGGACAACGAGACCGCCAACGCAAATAATATGCTCAAGGAGGAGTTATGGAGGGAAAGAAGCGATACGATGATTGCTTTACTGCAGCTCTCCAAGATATCTACTTCAACACGGGCAGAGCATTGCCCGTTAACCATTCTCGTGGGACAATGGGACGTTACGATCGTGAGCCAGGCGCAAACAGGGATACTCCCAGAACCAGAGAAGAGTATCATCAGCTTCTCCCACACGGATGCACATCGCGTCACCGAAGTACTAGGCGAATTCTTTTCAGCCCTAAATGTGGAAACACCACCTCTTCGGCTCAAGGTGGAGGAAGCTTTCGTTTGGCGTGACAAGTTGCTTGACCTCCGCCCCTGGAGTAGCTCTCTCAGAGTTCTCGAAGTCAAGAGTATCAATTTGGGTCGGGCTGTGTATCCTCAATTGGGACAACAATGGATTTCAGGGGATGGGAACATGACCTGGCTTTGTCCTAAGCTATCATTCGTCGATCTAAACTACAAAGAAGCAAGCTACGTCGAAGAAGACGAAGAAATGGATGGCGGACAGCTACTGGAGGGTGTACAGAAACGATGGTCAGGAGAACACGACATACCAGCAGCATTGCAGCCGTCAAGATTCCGCATCTGGTCCGGTGGCCAGCGGTGTACAAGCATCCGGTCCAGGGCAGAAGCGATTAAATTGATAGTTCCATCTTTTGAGGTGTACTACTAGTAGAAGCGGAGCATAGGACGTTGTACGAGCTCTAGGTAGAGAATTCAAAGGACTGCGGGCATTCCAGTCTGAACACTTGCCGTCGCTCCAAACACTTACAAATAGGCGGGAACGGCATGAACCTCCAGACTCTCATATCGGCACAAAACCCGCTTGCTCCTGAAACATGATGAAGCCACCGCGGACGGAAACAATCGTCAAGGCTCTTGCCATTTTAATGGCGGGAGTCAATGAAGAGAATGGATCTCAAGCAGTGTGTGAGTGCGTCGTAATTATTCTGACTCTGAACCATTCAGAGATAAGCAGCTCATTTAGTGGCGGGCCTAAATAGAGACACAACGACGCTCGATTCCAGAACGCTCGAAAAGCTCTCCGAGACTGAGCATGCACTCGACTTGGCAAAGTCTTGTATTGTCAGGCATACCGATCGACTCATTTCGGATATTCGCCATCGACGGAATATGGATGCTCCCATCCACCGATTGCCACCAGAGATCTTCACCACAATATTGACCCATCTCTCCGACGCCTATCTCATCGAGGGTAAAAATTGGTGGATGATGGAGTTTATGACGGTTAACCGAATATGGCGCGAGGCCATCATCAACTCTCCTCGACTATGGAGAGTCATTCAACTCGACTACTCACCCCAGTTCACCAGCCTCTTTATGAAATGTTCCAAGACGCAGCTACTATCCCTCAGCTGGGATGCTTCGCTGTCGTCCCATCTGGACTCAAACAACGAGGAGTTCAAGGATGTATTGGAGTTGACGATCCAGAATTCTTCGCGGCTGCAGCTGGTGGATGTGGTTGTCTGCTGCAAAAGAGGAGAACTGGCCCTAGAGCGTCTCCTGAGCGGTCCGACGCCTCAGCTAGAGAGTTTACACATCGAATTGTCCTTCAAAAAGGGGGACTGGGAGGTTGAAACGGGCCAGTTTACGCTCTTAGGACGTAAACCACTAAAGGAGGTTGTATTGCGCAGGGCGTCTCTCTTCGACTGGGACTCACAGAGACTCTCGATTCTAAGAGTCTTAAATCTCGAAAATATAACCAAAGCGCCCTCAAGCAACCAAATCTTGCGTATCCTGTCCGCCTCTCCGAGCCTCGAGCTGCTAAGGCTCGCCTGGATTCATTCCCCCACAAACACTTTGCAGGAAAATATGGGATCCGGAGAGGAACTCATTGAGCTGCCACATCTCAAAGATATTCACCTCCATGCACTTTCACCATCATACTACTCTTCCATCCTTTCTCGCATTCGTCCCGGATTATGCGACAATGTTTGGGTGGTGGACTTCGAAAGTGGCACGCGAAGCTCTTTGTTTTGCGAAGATTTATGGACAGGAAGCGATGCAATGGCGGCTTTGCTACACCTTTCAAAGACTGCCATCCCAGCGTCGGGTAACGGCTACGGACTATCCATCGTCGTAGATCAGCTGGAGGTTAAAATCAAGAACGCCTTCAAGGGAGAGCCAGACCCAGCGATAAAGGCAGAGTGCATAGTGTCCTTCCGTCATTTAAAAGAGCAGCAGCGCTGCATTGATCTCCTCGGCCAGTTCTTCTCCTCCCTTCGTTTCGAGATACCGCCCCTTGGCCTCACCGTTAAAGACGGTTGGAGTTGGTATAACAAGCCCCCTGACTTCCGCTCGTTCGGTCACTCTCTCACATCTCTACGTGTCCAGGGCCATCGTTTGTGCAGGATCGTGCAACAGCAACTAGGCGAGCAATGTAGGACTGCGGATGGGACCCTAACTTGGATTTGTCCCAAGCTATCGTTTATCGAGCTATTCTACAACGATGTGGTTGAAGAGGATGAAGAGATGGATGGAATGGCGTTGCTGCTCGCGGTGCAAAGGCGGTGGTCAGGAGAGCATGGCATACCACCAGCACTTCAGCCATCAGGATTCCATGTATGGCGCTGCTTCTCGCGTTTCTCCAGCATAGCGACGCGGGCAAAGCTGATTAAGTCGATAGTTCCATCTTTCGAGATCCACTAGCAATATATAGTATGTCGTTTTGCGTAAATAACGTAGCTGATTAAATCGATGCTTCACCTTCAGCTTCATTGCAAGCCTCGCGTGCCTGTGGGATTGCGTTTTGTTTTTGTGCTCCATTGTTCGGAGTCTAGCGGTATATATTTTCCCAGACGTCACATTGTTGGTCTGTTCTCCAACGGCATCGACACCGAGGTCGAGCCAAAGACGAACGCTAACCTGGGTCCGGGTTGATCCTGTCCTGTCGCTGTTATGTCGCAGTGGTGATATGGCCAATGACCGATCGGTAAGTTCATCCTCTCTTCTCCCTTCATCATCGACCGCTCAACCGCCGTAAACATGCATACGACGGACCGTCAACCCCTAGGCAATGAACTTGACAACAAGGCTTCAACAACACCAGCCTAATCATACCATCTGGGCCTTCAATCACATAACAACCGGGAACCTCCGTTTTGCACATCTTCCCCGCCAGTCAACTCAGTCTCACCGGCAATGCCGTCCCCCACCAACATCAACATTGCCAATGACATTGCCAATGTCACCCCCTATCATCCTTTGAGAGGACAGCGGCAGTCCGACGTCAACAGTCACTTTTAAGCGAAAGCTCGACGCTTAACGAACCAGTACCAACCTGGACTTCCGAGTCTGGGAGCGACGATCAATGGAAGCCCCGAAGTATTCCACGCTGGACCTTGCAACCAGTTCAGCACCGCATATCCTTTATTGCTATCTCATTCCGGACAAAATTCTCAGCGCTAATGTGAGTGACTTTTCAACTTCGAAAGGAGGGAAGCGTCGGCTGGAAACCTTGACTTTTCTGACTGTTCTGCTGAAGCGGCCTCATTTCTTGCCGCCTTGAACCCTCCAAGAAGTGGTGCTACGAACATAATGGGTGGGCGCAATCTGGAATTAGAGGTCTTCTATTTCTGGCCTGCATGCCTCTTGGGTGGTGGCAGGGCGGTGGTGACTATCTCAACCCCGGTCTCCTAATTCTCGGAGGTATCGGGACTGGATGCATCACAGTTGGCTTCCTGATATGGTGTTGGGTTGGATGGGGAGCACCACTGACGGACCCTCAAGAAGAATTCGTTGGTGAGCACGCTGTTTGAACATGACCAGGTTCGAGGGAGCATCGACAAATGGCCGGAACGGAATGGCCACTGCTTGGAAGCATCCATTCGTATTTAGAAGTCCTTTTGACCAACTGGGGGTAGTGGTTGTTTGTCCATAGGGAGTGGCAATGCGGGCACGCGCCACGATCGGGACTTTGTGCGGTCCCGACAGTTGACTCAGTCTAGCAGATGACCTTTAAAGCACCTTTCCCGACAGTCTAGAGCGTGCTTAGTGCAGTGCGACCTGTCGGCCTTTTGAGGAGGCTTGTTTGCTTGAACAAATCCACAGATAGCGGCGCACAGCCTCTGTGCCACACACACACAAACATTCCATTGAGGCAAATGGAAGGACAATCCTAAATCCCTCACTGTTCATCGAATCTCGGGCTACTTCGGCACCACCTTCTGACTCATCTTTGATTTGTACCGAGGGCTTAGGGTCTCAACTCAATCTCGCGCTTAGCTAGTGTAGGGCCTCCACATCGCCTTCAGCCAATGAACATACGAGGGTTCTCTAGAAGCTTTCACAATGTCCACTTGTGTGGGCCATTCTATATCGGCAATCTCCATTTTGCATTCACCCGAAGCAGCGGCTCTTCCGGATCTTGTCCTACACATCGCAAGAGGTATTTGCTCGTCACCCCAAAACATTCAGGACGGGGATTGCACGTTGTCTGCCAAATCCTCTCCTTTTCCGATCAACCACATCGCCTTTCCAGAAATAAAAGCTCACATACAGGGCTCCATACGAGTGAGAGAGTTTAAAAGGGGGAGGGTTGCATGCGATCCTAGATCTTCTCTGCCGACAAAGAAAACCGATCCCTTGCCCTCCATCGCCAGTAAGCATTTCATCGACTCTAAAGTTACACAATCAGTCGGATCAAGGCGAATGTCAGACAGGGGATTGTTTATCAACGTCGTGTCCCTCTACCTCCCCACTTCACCCGTCAGAACTCACCAGCACGACGGGAGCGACTCTAGCGCAGGGTGTCCTACCTGCAGAATTGCTGCCTGTAAACCTCCACTATCCTCTCCACTCCCCCTTTGCAAAGTGGACTTTGAGAGTCCAAGTTCTACCCAGCACTCACAGTATTTGGAATATCTGGGGATAATCATTCAACATGTGGGACCTCGGTGAGCTAGTTCAGAGTCACAGTCGTCAGGAGAACCCTCACTTACCTCCTTTTGCTAAGATATAGTAGCATAGAGCCATTCTCAGTTGCCTCTCGACTCGCGCCCATCAGATGGGGCCACTACGGTTACATTTCCTGGTTCATAGGTATCACCACAGCGTGCATTTTGATCCTAGCGAAGTACTACACGCTCTCCTTGATCGTCGAGCTCATTTTTATTCCCATCATGCTCATTTGCTGGGGGATGGAATTGTGGGTGCGGGGATGGAGGAACGCCAACTTCGGGTTGCAGCTCAAGCCTCTACGGCAGAGCGACACCACCCCGAGGACGACCGGCTTACCCCAGTGCCCAGTTTAACCCAGCTCCTTAGCCCTGCATTCATTTTGCAATTTCTATGCTGGGCGTCCGAGATGCAGGGGGTCCCGCAGACACCTGTTGGCTCTCTCTCGTGGAAATCCCGGCAAACAGCAACGCGAATAACCATCCCAAGAAATATGAAGTAATTTTATTCTTCCTTCCTGGTACAGTTAATACCCCCGAAACAGCTTGTATACACCCCGTACACATTGTATTGATAGCTACTTCCCCCTAAATTTGGCATTTGTCATCCATGCCTCCCACCTTATATATGGACTATGTTTGGGTAATTGAAATAGTTTGGAACATGTAGAATTTCACTATGAGGGAAAATTGCGCCTGTTTCAACTTTCTCTATGGATCTTTCGATCATAATTAATCGCGCGGACTCCCGAAACGAACCCGGTGATCTTCGACCCTCCAAACAAACAACAACCATATTCAAAAATTAATTCCAAATACTAATTAGGAAGGAAAGTCCCAAGCATATACAGATCTACAGAGACATGGTTTTGGTCCCGCACCACCACAACGTTAAACCATTACCCAAGTCACAAACACCGACAACAGCACTGGACCGAGGACAGCGCAAACCGCCGATTGTCCAACTAAAAGTCTGCACGCTGCATTGAGGGGTACTACGCCTCCTGTGCCAGTTATGCCGGATGGACCTGTAGCCGTTGGGCTTGCCCCGCTTGTCGACGATGCACCACCTTGGTGAAGGTATTGGTTCCCCAGGTCGTTGACTTGTCCATTAGAACTCATAAGGTTGTTATCCTGAAATTCCAAGAACGAATCTTGTCAGACCGAAGTCACCCTGTGCAGAAGCTATGAGAACAATGCTGGAAGTCTGCACAACGTACCGGATTCACCCCTTGCACGTTGATAGTTGCGCCAAGCCAGGAGTATCGTTCGACAAAGTCTGTCTTTTCCATCCATGATTGAGTCGTTTCGAGAAAGTCGGATACGTCGCCTTCGGAGCATTGGCCAAATTTAGGGTCGCCGAAATTCTGGCAGGCCCATTCAGTCACCCAAATAGGCCTCTGGAATGCATTGTGGTAGTCCGTCTAAAGGTCGACCCAACTCGGTTAGAAAAGGATGAAAGAGGGCTAATTCAGGCTGGCCTTACAACGTGGTTAATGAAATCTGTCGCATTGATACCGTAGTAGTCTATAGAGAAAGGGAGGGGTCAGTCAAAGTTTTTCGACGCTCCGATCCCAAAGCAGCGGGAGACAAGTGAGACTCACGCAACGCGATAAAGTCAACAGTACACCCTCCCCCACAAGCTCCCAAAAAATCATACAACCACTGCTTCCCATCGGGAGCGTTTGTCGGAGCCGGACTCCCCAGTCTCACACCCGTATCAGCTTTCAAAGGTTCCAAATACTGCTTCCACTGAGCCGCTGCATCCACAGCACTGACTTGCGCTTGACCTTGCTGATTAGGTTCGTTCATCGCTAGGATGTTCTTGTAATTCCGTTCGAGGATTGTTCCTGGGTTGACTTGAGCTTGGAAGTCGGTGATTTGTGGCAAGCCCCAGAACATGGGTACGAATTCTAGGTGGGATGGAGCCGCGGCTACGCGCCAGGCTGACCATGTGTAGTACCAGCCGATTTTATCCGAAGAGCCTAGTGCATTCATGCTGAGATTTGGGTTGTTCCATCTGGAGATGCGGAAGCGACCAAAGATAAGCGCATCTGAGAAAGTTCGGTCCTGGGGAAAAAGACTCACGCAAGACCAGCTTTGGCAGTGTCGGCCCGACGCTGGAGAGCGGTTACTCCGATTCGAGCATCAACACCCTGGTCAATTGTAGAGTAAAGTAGCACGGCTAATATTGCTTGTCCGAGCCGGAGACGTTGGCTTCGGGATTCTTTGCGAGTTCCTGCGGTCACTGCAGTCATTTCGAAAATTAAGGTCGAGGGGTATATTCGAGCTGGGTATTAAAGTAAGAGGTAGTAGAGATGAGGAGGGGGAGTAGAAATTGGAGAGGGGCGTCAGAAAAGCCGTGGGGGGCGGGGCCTTTATTATGTGCAAGGCACGTGTCCTGTCAGGAACGTCTGACATCACAGCCTTCCACCGCACCCTCCAGTGGAACCGGCGACGTCAACGTCCGTACAAAGAAGCTGACCCACCCGTCGATACATGTGCTGAGGCAAAATGGCTAACCGCTCTGGGCTCGTCAGATCGGTCCGTGGAATCCCGATTGTCGTCGGTGGGAAGGTCTAGGTGGCGGCATAAAGGCAACCCCGAAATTTCAAAGAGTTTGACTGCAACGACTGAAGACGAAGGCGAACCCCAGGGATGGTTACATGTACTGCACAATGCAAGATACTCATTTTACACTGGAAACCCTGTTATAAGTACATACAAAAGATCCGGACGAAGCCACCAGAGCTTTGAAAGGATAGACCCTTTACTGGATATCGAAAACGAGAACTTCGGCAGGAGAATCACCGATATTTTCAATGACGAGCTTGTCGTCTTTTTGGCCTACAGCGAACGCTCCATCGCCTTCAGCGAGTTCGAGTGTGTCGTTGACCTTGACACCTAAAAATTACAACTTGTGTTAGCACAAATCTTGGCATAGGCAATGAAAGCGACTCACGATTGCCTTTCGCTTGCAGAGTATTGTAACCGCTGGTCTGGACGACGTGGATGTATCCTTTCCGTCCCGCGGTCCCCTCTGCTGGTGCGGGGAAGACGTGTTCGACACTCTTTCCCGGACTGATAATGGTCGCTTTCAAGGTCACGTTGCTCTGTACTGGAGCTGGACCCTTGGCCTCTCTCTCGTGGATGACTCCCTCAGAGCCTACAGGCGCGACCACGGTGACGAGCTTGTCGGTCTTTTCCTCATCTGTGAAGTGGCGAGCGAAGTATTTGGGTTCGAGGTCGGATGTGTGGGGCATAGCCCAAATTTGGAGGAAGTGGACGGGTTCGGTTGCTTTGGGCTTGTTGTACTCGCTGTGGCGGATGCCTGTTCCGGCGGAGGTGTGTTGGATGTCTCCTCGGCGGAGGACCTCGACGTTGCCCATGCTGTCTTTGTGTTCGAGTTCGCCCGAGACGACGTAGGAGAAGATTTCCATTTCGCGATGACCTGAAGGAGGCGGCGGTGAGGTCAGCGTCGGAGTAAACCTAACAGACTCGTGTGCAGTGGGAACGTACCATGAGTGCCGAAACCTCGTTCTGGTGAAACGCGGTCTTCGTTAATCACGCGCAAGCAGCCGTATGATTCGAAGCGAGGGTCGTAGTAGTCAGCAAAGGAGAATGTGTGTAGAGTCTTGAGCCAGCCGTGGTCCGCTGAGAGCGAGCATCCCAACATCTTCAGCATTAATGTTTAGCTGAGGTGGATGATCGACCTACCTCCGCCACGGTCTTCATTGCGGCGAGCAATAAGCTTGACAGTTGATGCTTCAGTGTTGGTACCGGGAGCCGACATGTTTTTGAACTCGGGGTTGGAGGTTTAGGAGTGCGTAAGAGTTGAGGAGGTGAGGCTTTTGCGATTGTAATGGGAGTTGTTGATTGATGAGGTCCACTGCCGGGAGTCACGAAGCTTATATACGCATGGGTTGATACAATTAAATCCCGGTTTGGGGGGTCCGGGTGTTCGGAGATGTATGATGACGCCGTGTGTGAGGTCCGAGGATCCGTGGTGATTGCTGAGCAAATGCTTATGTACCGTACCCGTGAGCCAGCCACCTTCCGTAATCATAATTCTCCCATTGGTCCGGCGGATCTTTTCTGAATGATGTGTAGCACCATAGTGCGAATCTCGGAGGCTTTTGAGATTGAAAACGGGGACGAGGTGTGAGTGTTGAGTTCGAACATGGTGATGGTTCGGGCCGGCGAGGATGGGAAAGGCTCCGATGACAAAGCACGCGGTGCATGGACCCGGTAAGTTAGCGTTTGTCTTTGTTGCGGAGCCCGGCGACTTCCCGGAATCAACGAAAAGTCGAAGACGCCGCGTCGCGCCCACTGTCGAATTTCCTCAAGCAAACCCAACAAACCTCGAACGACTTTCTAACGGGACAAGATGGTAGAGGGAGTGAGTATGCCATTCTTACTCGACGCCATTATGAGTCCCTCTGGCGGCAGGATTGGGAACTCTGTACCAATGGGCCTGCAAGCTCTATTGCAATCTAGACGGGACCTCAGCCGTTCTCACTCCCTCCCATGGGCTGCTATGACTAAAGTGCAATGCCATATTGACGAGGTCTTACCCTTGTTATAGAAACACTCACAATTCCGCCGGTTCATTGAGATTGGACGAGGTAGGAGGGTCGCAGTAATGTTCCAAGACGGGTGGCTAATTGCTTTGACTCTTCTCAGTCTGCCTCGTCAACAAGGGCGAGCATAGTGGCAAGCCCGCCGTGCTTGTTGAAATCGTCGACCATTCTCGGGTACGCTACGATCTTATTTAATTATTGCTCTTCCCTTACTGATCGAGCGCCTGTCGAAACGCCACCTTTCAGGCGATCCTCGACGGTGCAGCAACCGGTGTACCCCGCGGACTCTACCACTACAATGAACTCCTCCTCACTCCGATTGTAATGAAAATACCTCGCGGCGCACGCTCGAAGAAGGTCCGTAAGGAGTTTGAGGCTCAAAAAATCGTGGAGAAGTGGGAAGGGTCGTCGTGGGCGAAGCGCCGTGCCGCCAAGACTGCCCGACAGAACCTTGGTGACTTTGGGCGGTTTGAAGTTATGGTGCTCCAGAAGAGGAGGAGAAATCTTGTACGGAAGGCAGTGTCGAAGGCTAAGGCTGCATAAGGTGTTGCTTTTGGTCGTGATTCCTTGTATCAATGTCCTCCTTCCTGTCGCTGTATGTGCACTTCTGCATTTATTTTTTCGTATGTTGTCATGCGTTTTGGCCGACCGTGCACGAGCTTTGATTTTGTTACTGGGAGATCTGAGTTACCATCTTGACAAGAATGCGAGCTGGGGTCATGAGAGGTCGTCGCATCCACTCTAGGAAGATTAATTGGCGCTGCCCAAGGTCTTGGCGTATCGTAGTCAGCAGAATAAGATCTCTCTATCATACATACTGTCCAGCCTCAGAGTTCAAATCCTGGATCGTCTCTGACGGCAGAGAGCGGCCAGCCAATGCCGCCGCTGGCGTCACCCTAATGCCGAGCCTTATTCGCTCCGAATCTGCAAAGCAAATTGGTCAAGCTAATGGCCAATTGGCTCGCAAGTTCAGCTCGAAGTGTCGTAACCGAGTGCTTGTGTTCATCGCTCACTGCCTAAGAGAGATTGGGTTCCAGAGTGGCGTCGATCCAGCTTACGTGAGCACGGTTGAATTCGGGATTTTGCTCCCAACTGCCTCTCCCATCGTCACCCATTTCCCTCGCTCTCCCCCAACCCACCATCCTACCTTAATGGCCTCGCTGTTCAGGACAGCGGCGAAGGCGGCTGCACGCACCTCTCGCCTCCCAAGTGCGACACCAAAACCATCCTCAACTCTTTTACGTTCGTTTGCATCAACACCTCTGCGGCAAGCTCAACCGGCAGACCAAGCAGCAGCAGCTCGTCAAGCCATCGAGTCTTACCACACTCACGAAGATTTACACGGATTTGATGCGGAGAGCATATTGAGTGAGACGGGAAATACGACCAAGGACGCTGCTCTCAGGCATTTCACTGGTATGTGAGCTTTTCGTTTCGCCTTTAAACGTGACGCTGAACCCGAAATTGCCTTCTAGTGAACTTCGGGTGAGATTCCAGACCTACAAGCGATTACTGCCTTCCTTCTGACTATGGAGCCTCAATTAGTCCCCAGCATCCTGCCGCCCACGGTGTCTTGCGTCTCATCCTCGAATTGAACGGCGAAGAGATTCTCAGGGCTGATCCGGTACGTCCGCCCGCCAATCCGCACCATTTGATTGGTCACCTAATGAACCCCACCTTCAATGTCCTCAGCACATCGGCCTTTTGCATCGTGCTACTGAAAAACTCATCGAGTACAAGACTTACACCCAGGCTCTCCCTTATTTCGACCGGCTGGACTACGTCTCGATGAGTGCGTTAGCCGAATGGCTTGACTGCCCTTCCCTTGCCGATGTCCTAATGCCTTTCCTTGCTCACTTGCAGTGACCAACGAACAATGTTATTCCCTGGCCGTCGAGAAGCTGCTTAACATCGACATTCCCGAACGTGCCAAGTGGATCCGAACATTGTTCGGCGAAATCACCCGTGTTCTCAACCGTCCGTCTTTCTTCATTCCGCTTTTCAACAGTTGCATCGTTTAACACTCTCTTTATACTCAGACTTGATGGCCGTCCTCACACACGTCATGGACGTCGGTGGTCTCACTCCCTTCTTGTGGGGTTTCGAAGAGCGTGAAAAGCTCATGGAATTCTACGAACGCGTCTCCGGAGCTCGCATGCACGCCGCTTACGTTCGTCCCGGTGGTGTCGCGTTCGACCTGCCGCACGGTCTCTTGGACGACATCTTCAAGTGGGCCACACAATTCTCTTCCCGCATCGACGAAATCGAGGAAGTCGTCACCGGGAATCGTATTTGGAAGACCCGTACCGTTGGTATCGCCAAGGTCACCGTCCAGCAAGCCTTGGATTACAGCTTCAGCGGTGTCATGTTAAGAGGAAGTGGCGTGCCGTGGGATATCCGGAAGGTCGCTCCGTATGAGAAGTACGACGAGGTGGAGTTTG
>KN823013.1:2954-17757 GCA_000827465.1 Tulasnella calospora MUT 4182 | reverse complement strand
CCCCACTTCATCGCACCTCGACAAAAGCTTTCTGATTTACTTGAAAGGAAAGTACGCTTGCCTTCGATGCTTATCGGTACTTTCCGGGGACGGAGAGGACAGTTCAGTACTAGTCGAAGCTGACTCTGGCTTAGCCTCGCCTTGTCGCTCAATCCGTAGCAATTCCTCTTGTCATCTTCATTCATGTCCATAAGTTTCCATACTGTCAAGATCCGGACTTACATAGTAAATCTACATTCCAAACACAAGACCATGATGTCTCCTCCTATAGACAACAAGACAGAAAACACAACAAGATCCGAACCAAGTCTTGGAATCTAGGAGAGAGACAGGAGGAAGGGAGCATACAACAAACCGCCCTTAGCTCAGTCCAGAACATCCCCCCCAACAGCACGAATTTCCAACCAAAGCACCGCACCTTCTTCTGGCCTTGACAGAACGTGGACGAGGCTCTTCGAAGCCTAGCCCTGCGTGGTGTTCGCACCCCCATTCGCAGATCCAGACGCACTCGTCGAGCGACTATGGCTCAGGAACGCGCTCGAGCTCTTTCCTCCAGGCGCCGGACCTGCTCCGAGCGCCCCGCCTTGGAAGCCTCCTTTGCTCCCCCGCCAAGTCGACCCCCCACCACCGGTACCGGTTGAGAAGGATCCCATCCCACCGCCTCCGAAGCCTCCAAAGCCCGGTGCGGATGCCGGAGGTGCGTCGCTCCCGTCCGCCGAGGCTGAGGCTGGACCTGAGTTTGGGTTTCGGGAGCGGAAGAAGGAACCGGATTGGTTTGCGGGTACGATGGAGATGAACTTGGTGTGCGTTGGGCGGTCGTCGGTGTTGTACTGAGGGAATAAGAAAGGAAGAGAAAAGGAAAGATTGGGGGCCATCAGATCAGACATCCATCCATTTGGAGTGCCACAAAGGAAAAGGGGAAAATGAGGCGGCGGCGTGCGTGCGCTGCTCCGAGTGACGTACCTGGAACTCCAACCCGATCCCACTCTCCCCACCGAGATCAAGCAGCTTGACGAGTTTCTTTCCGATGGAATTGATGCGCTCGATGTCGTCCTTTGTCCTCATCCACAGCTGGATCCTGTCGATCTTCGCTCGGAGGGACACCACGGCTCCGCACACTTCGTCCCGCTCGTCCAGCTCTTCACCAACAAGGGCCATCGTCAGCCACGTCCAGCAACGATCAACGAGTTCAGGATTCGATCGCATCGTGAGCACCCATTTACCACCCTGTGGATCAACAAAAGAGAAAGGGTGTTAGATAGTGTTGTGGGTTCGTGCAGGCAGAAAAGACGCTGGGAAGGTAAAGCTCCCATTCCTCCCATTGTCGCCCAAAAAGGGGAGCACAGGAGATAGAGCCACACGGCACGATGGGAAAAAACAAAATAAACTATCAAAAATAAAATAAATAACACGCACCTGGGCGTTCGCAGGATCTTCCCACATGGGCTTAATTCCATCTTTGAACAAATGATAGTTGCTATTCTTCTCCAGTTGGGATGGCGGCTTCAGCCAGTTGAACAGCCGGCAAAAGTCCTCCACGGTGTTGAATTCCCCGACGCGCTGCAAGCCGGCTTCGTATTCTCCCGACGCCGTGTTCGGTGGGTGCACGTAAGGCGATTGTGGGCCGGGTTGGTCTCCTCCACCTGGAGCAGGCGGCTGTAAGCGGGCCTTGGAATCGTGGAAGAGCGTCCTAGAGTAGAGAACAAAAGCAAAAGGTGCGTTAATAAAACCTTAGATCCTGAGGGAGTAATGATTACAGGGCTAGCAATGTTAAAATGGTACCCACCATGTGTGCTGCAAAGGGTGACTTTCTCCCTGGGCACCTTGATCCTCGTCGATCTCTCCATCTTCCAACTCGGGTGACTTGCCCCCCGTCGCCGCTTCTGCAACAGCAGAATCGGGCGCAGTCGAAGCCTTCGCCATAGCCGCAGAAGCTCCCTCTTTATCGCTCGAAGAAGAAGGCGCCGTTTCGGTCCGACTGCGAGCCAATCGGCCCGCGATGGCGTCCAAGGACGGGATGTTCTTGTATCCACGAGGAGCTTTGTCCTTGGGCTGACCGCTGCTGCTCTCATCGCTGGCTTTCTTCTTATCGTCGTCGGTGGGTCCGGTGAGGGTGACGGAAGCGGTGCTTTCGACGAGGGTGTCGATGCTGGGCTGTTGCCCGGAGGCGCTGTCGGGTGACGCTGCTGAAGGACTGGTGGCGTTAGGGTTGGTCCTGGATCGTAAGCTCGCGAGGATGTTTTGGCGAGAGTTGGGCGTCGATGAGATGGGTCCGAGGGGTTTGTTGAGCCTGATCAAAATAGTGCAAGAAAAGAAAGAGGGATTTGGAGAGGGATGTTAGCCTCTCTCGGCTCCGACAGCCCAACAATCCATCAAGGATATTGGGATTCAAAGCGGAAGCACATATATCTCTCACTTTGCTGCAAGCTCCTCTAGGGTAGGGGGTCTGCTGGAAGGGATCCTCTTGGGGCTTCGGGCTGGTTCGGTGGATGCCATCGTTTTCGAAGACGAAGATGCGTGCGGTCAGAGGGTAATAGTATCGCGGTTGGTTGAAGGGTGGGCTTCAGGAGAAGATTTGCTCGGGCTCGAGATAAGAGAGAGACTTGCTGGACGCTGGGTAGAGGCTTTGAGTCCGGGGGCCTGCCTTGGGGGGTTGGGCTCAGCGGTGGAAACCCCAGGGCAGTTCAGTCCACAACCGGAAAGGGGTTTCGACGGACGTAGCGGATATGGCTCTACTGCAAGGCACCTCTCTTTATCTCGAACTTTGTCCTCCAAATATACACCGACCTTATAATCACTACTATATAATTTAAGGACGGTCTTTACCCGTAGTGCATCGTCGGCCGTGTCGAGCTCAGCGTTTTGTGAAAGCGGGGGTGATTTCGGCGCTACGCGAACGCGGACCTCACGTCCTGAAAGCTTTGATTTCTCCCATCAAACCTGTTCAAGGACCGCGAGCCAGCGCGCACCAGAACCCGTCGAGAGCGTCCTTGCTTTGGTGAGTAGTGAGATCAGACGTCTAGCGTTGGATATCTGCGGTATTTACCGCCCACAGATTGCAGATTGCAATCCCGACTTGGTAAAAAAGAATGTCCCGTCGAAATTGGTCGGGTTACGAACCGGCGCCGTCAAGTCTCCAGCGTTTAGCACTCGGTCTCCGGCTTAATCTCAACGTCCTTCAGCAGTCCAAGCCTCGTATCGTGGTGGTAGCAGTGGCCAGCTGCGTCTGCTTCGTGTTTCTCAAGGGCATCTTTTGGGGACGGGACGTGCAACAGCCGTACGCTTGGAATCCAAGACCAGAGTCGACATCACCAGACCAAAAGAATGTCGTGCTGGATCCATCAGCCTATGTGAACGGCCCTCCTACGCCCAGCTTCCGAGGTCGGTCGGTCGTCCAGGACCAACGGACCCTCGTCTCTGATCGAACCTCCTCGACATGCAGATAACCTAAAACATGGAGTGAAATACGTCACGACTTGGAACCACGGCGGTCTAAGTAAGTCCCGACGTACTCTTCTTCATTTCCTCATCTTGCTTATCTGCTGCCTTTTGTCCACAGCGAACGAGTTTATTACTTGGGTACTTCGATCGCCACGTCCTTGGAAGATGAGCGTCTATTTACCTCGGCCCGTTTAGATCAACCTCATACACCTCGCACACGTATCCCAGCGAATCCCGGTGCTCTCTCCTCTCCTTCCTGACGAGCAGCATCTTGGGAAAGGAGGTACGTCTCTCGACGCAAGCGATATATTCGACATCCCTCGACTCGCCAAGACCCTCAAACTCCCAATACTGGAATGGAGGCAACTGAAGCGGGCTCGGTACTACAAGTCTTACATCCCAGCAGACCAGGAACCTCACGATGACGATGAAGTGCTGGGTTGCTGGAGCACCTATCCAGCAACGAGTGAAGACCACGACCCCTCGAACGCTTTGACGCCTCATTTCCTCCATCTCAGTGCGTGTTCGAATACGGAGAAACAATTACTCTCACTAACTTGACTGTTGCTCTTAGATGTACAATATACCGCTGTTCCTACCAACATATCGACGCCCAGTGATTCTTCCCCGTTCTCTGGTCTCGCCAAGATGCTTTCTCCTCCCGGTCGGGTTGCGGCTTTATCCGTCCCTCCACCAACCTGGGCCGAAGAGCCTGTCTCACCTGCACCCGAGCCAGATGATCAGTTGACCTGCTTTGATGACCTGTATGTCCCTACTGGAAGGGAGTGGGAGATGGATCTGGGGGCGACTTGGAATCTTGTGGGAACCAATATGCGTTTTACGAGGAAGATGGAATCGCTAGCGACCAGCTTGCTCAGAAGAATATTCGATTTAAAACAGTTTGACGTCGTTCCTCCGGTATGTGTGCGCCACTAGCAGTTACTGCTCGACCATGCCTGACTGGACTTTTCGGTGCGAGTCAGTTCATATCTGTTCACATTCGGCGCGGTGATCTCGATTACTTGTGCGTTCCTTCGTGACACCTTTCGCCTTCACGTTTTAACGGAGCGTTCCCTTGTAGCTGCGGAAGTCCAAATCGTTGGGAGGAGTGTCTACCGCCTTTATCTGCCTACGCTGAGCCAGTTCGAGAGATCCAAGATGAACTCAGACGGACCCATGGTCAAGACTCAATCTACGGCAATGTAGCGGAGGTTATCGTGACGAGCGACGAGACGAATCCAACGTGGTGGGCTGAAGTTGAGAAGATGGGTTGGAAGGAGACAAAAACGCTAAAACTAGAGCTTCAGATGAGCTTTGGTATATGGTGCGTACGAGCGCTTTGCTGAATTATCACCGAACTATGGTCGATGTGCCTAATCCCCTTCGCACAAAAGGTTCCCGCCAGTGATCGACGCCGTAATCCAGTCAAAAGGTGCAGGTTTTGTTGGGACTAGCAACTCCACTATGAGCCTCATAGCGGCAAAACGGGTGCTTGATTGGCAGGGAGGGCCATCAAGGATGGTAAGCATGTTTTGAGGATTCCTAATCTTCAATCGAGATTCTGACACTCAACCCCCAGGCCCACTGGGGGAACATTAAGAGCCCACTATAATTGGACGGAAATTGCAGGAATAGTACCGTTGAAAGGGACTCTTCGGCGTCTTTATCAAATATTTAATGCTCCTCGGACGATCAAACGGGGTGAGCTAAGCAGTGACCTAGAGTTAGCAATGAACGCACCCCATGAAAGCGAGAGGACAGCTCGGAAACTGCCGCATTCATGGATTGAAATTACCCATTCCCCGCATGGCCAACGTTTGCCCTGTCGACTGCTATTTTCACGCGAACAGGCGGGCGAGGGTCGCCAAACTAGTATTCTCTGCACCGATCCCCGTCCCACCGCTATTCCCACCTTCCTCCTACGCTTAGTCCTTCTCTGGAGTTTGGGTCACGTTATTCCTGGATCCGAAAAGGCTCTCATGACCAAATCTTGCCCTTTTGACCTGTTCTGATTTATTCGGACTGCGCCTCTTTGCCCTCAACCTTGCACATGGACAGGTCAGTCTGATGCGTCACCTCATGCCGGGTGATCTTCAATTTCATCATCGTTCTCCCGTGTTCTACTCTTTCGTTACTTGTTGTTTCTGCTCCCTGTAGCTGGGATTTCCTTCGGATCGTCGATGCCTCCCTTAACGCTTTCACCACGTCATCCGCCCCTACCTGTTCCTCGTTTCCGATAGGTATAATACGTTAGCAGCTCGAGTCGCCCATTTTCAGCAGGCCAAGGGTCCACCGCGACCGCGGCATTATCGTTTGTTCGATTCAAGACACTGCTTGGAGGAGGGCCTGGCGGCGGACTTGGTCGGCACGCCGAAGCGAACATCCCACGCCTACTTCACCACTTGATAATTTGAATTGAACATCTCTCGACCAGTCTGCCAATACCCCTCCCCACCCGCCTGTTATAGCCTCTCCACCCCCTGCGCAACCTCTACAGCTCCGGGACTGTACTGCCATTTGATAGACGATGAAACCCCCTCAAAGTGAGGCCGTGGTCAAGGCGCTTTCCATTCTGATGGAAAGTGTTAACGAAGAGAATGACGCCCAGTTCGTGTTTACGTGGGTGAACTCAATCTAACAGCATACTATCAATACTAAGCAGGATCTTTTGGGCTTAAATACAGGGGAATTCCGGCAACATTTGCCCCTCTCTCAAGCTTGCCTGATAATGTGGAAGCCTTGAAACTCGCCAAGTCCTATATTAACACGGAACTCGATACAGTCATATCGGGTATGCAGCACAGACGCAACCTTGCCGCTTCCATCCACAAGCTACCCACGGAAGTCTTGGTTATGATCTTCGCCGCATATTACGAATTCTCCTCCCTACTGGATGACCACTGCCTTCTCGACCTTATGACCGTCAACAAATTGTGGTACGACGCCATCGTTCAATCTCCCCAACTTTGGACAGTCCTTGAATCGGATTTCTCGACGAAGATAACGAAGCTGGTTCTTCGACGGTCAAAAAATCTTCCGCTCACTCTCATCTGGAACAACACGGATTGCGATGAGAGCGAAGACGAGGAGTTCGAGGAGATTTTAGACCTGGTGGCTCAAAACTCTCGGCGGTTGAAGTCAATCGAGATGCTGGTTCCGGAATTTGGGGGGCCAAATGTTCGGCGACTTCTCGAGTCCAACATGCCACGCCTGGAGAGGTTGGAAGTAAGAACCGCCTGGGAAACAGAGCGCTCAGGAGAACGGCTAGAGAAGTTCAAATTGTCTGATGGGCCGTCACTTCAGGAGATCGCGTTGGACACAACATTCCTTTCATCGTGGAGCTCACCACGGCTTATCGGGTTGTTCGGGCTAGAGCTCACGAGACTCCGTCTGCCCCCATCGATCCAGGAGCTCTTGAATATCCTGTCCAACTCTCCCCAACTTGAACGTCTTCGTCTTTGCGAATTGGATCGGAGTGATTCTTGGAAACCTCCCTTAAACGAATCAATCACTCTTCCACGCCTCAAGGAGATTTGGTTGTATAACCTTGCTCGCCCCTATCTTTCGGCAATGCTGACGTCTATTTACACACCATCAAGCAGCAATGTTCATATAATCAACGACCTTTCTGATGACAACAGTTCATCGGTACTCGAAGAGGTGTGCTCGCCAGGGAATATTCAGCTAGCAGCTCTGCTAGGACTGGGAGATTCTGGATCGCCACCGCCGGGGGTGCCCATCCCGATCAACATCGTGGTCGCACCAAACCAGGTCCGAATAGTAAAGGTCGGAGGCGCCGAGGATAGGGAGATAGTTCTAAACTTCGAGGAAGACCTCTGCTCCCGGGTTGTGGATCAACTTGGCCACTTCTTCCTCGCGCTTCCTCAGATCCCTACAATAGATCTGGTGATCAACACTGATCCTTCCAACTGGGAAAACACCGTGTTTAATCTGCTGCCTTGGGGTCGTAGTCTTTGCACCCTCTCGGTTCACGGGCTGGAGATCTGCCGTCCAGTACTCAAGCAGCTGGCGGAGCGAACGGAGGATCCAACTACGGGCGTCTTGGCCTGGGTGGGCCCAAACCTGACCTCCATTCGACTTTGCTATAATCACCCCGGCAATGAGGTACCAGAATTAGATGGCGCTGCCGTAGAAGCTCTCGTCCGCAAACGTTGGTCAGGGGAGGGAGCCGCAGGACAACAGTTGGATCTCACAATCCGATGCGAGGAAGAGTGGTTTCCAAGCATTTGGTCCAGAAGAGATGTTTTAAAGCAAGTCATGCCATGTCTTTCTATATCCTCAGGGTTCTGTGTTAATTGAGGATGTGGAAGTGTTTGATATCTAAGTACCATATGTTGTAACAGATGATGATGTTGCCTCAGGTTGCTCACACTAAATGGTCCGAATGCTATCATAATCGAATTTATTGCGTGAACTTTCATGGTGTGCTGGGACATCTGATTCACCCACTCATTGACTGAAACAAATGGGAGACTAGAAGCGGGACTTGCTTGAACTGGTGTGCCGAAGCGAACATCCCACGCCTACTTCCGCCACTTGCGTTTTGAGCTTTCTCGATCATGCCAACAATCCCACTCGGCACGCACCGGCTATAACCTCCCCACTCCCGCTCAACCTTAAAAACTCGGGTATTAGGGAGTCATTGGACGGGCAATGATGAAACCCCCTCAAAGGAGGCGGTGGACGAGGCTTTTTTTCTGCACCATACAGCAGCAATGTTCGCATCATCATCGATATTTTTAATGATATCGATGTATCGGTGTTTGAGGAGGTGTGCTCACCAGGGAATATTCAGCTAGCAACTCTGTTGGGAGTACGAGATTCTGGATCACCGCCTCCAGGGGTTCCTTTTCCGATCACCATTGTGGTCGAATCAAACACGGCCCGAATATCAAGGACCGAGACGCTGAAGAAAGGGAAATGGTTATCACCATCCAGAGAGACAATTGCCCCCGAATTGTGGATTTACTTGCCCGCTTCTTCCTCGCACTTCCTCAAACCTCCGCAATAGATCTGGAAATTGACACTGGTTCTTCCAACTGGAGAAATGCCGTGTTTGATCCGCTACCCTGGAGTCGTAGTCTTAGCAGTCTCTCAGTTCATAAGCCGGTGGTCTCCCGCACGGTACTCAAGCAACTGGCGGAGCGAACGGAGGATTCCAACACAGGCGTCTTGACCTGGATATGCCCAAACCCGAATCCAGATTTGCTACATGCACACTGGCCTAGAGGTAGCAGAATTAGACGAGGCTGCCGTTGAAGCCCTCGTTCGCGCACGTTGGTCAGGGCACGCAGGAGGACAGCTCTCGACTTTCACAATCCGTTGCGCAGAGGAGCGGTATCCCAGCATCTGGTCTATGAGGGAAATTTTAAAGGAGGTCATGCCATGTCTCTATGTATATAGAAAGTCCTGTGTTGACTATTGAGGATGTAATGCACAGCGGATCATTTTTGTTGCTGTCCTACGATATTTTGGCCCAGATGATGAACCCATATCTCGAGATTACCTGGAATCAACTGTATTAATAATATTTGGTTATCAGAGCCAATTTTATCTATTACCCAAACAACTGATGGGGCGCTGACAGCCTCTTGTCCGTCCATTCATTGCCTTAAGCCCGAATATGCTCAAAAGAAACGCGGGTCACCCTGAAGGCCGACCTCCCTCCTCGATGCCCGAGATTTGTCTCAATGATACACATCACCAGGAGTAAACCGCACTTCACATCCAAGCAAAGCCGATGGAACCTGGACGCTCGGCTCGTTTGCTAACCGTGTTGAACCCGTACTAAAGGAACTCTACAGGTAGTTCATTTGCAGCTCGCAGTGGTGTAACTTCTTGGGGTGATTGATCAACGGCATTGCACTATGCCGCTCTTGAGTGATTGCCAGCTGTAACTATTTGGCGAGGGAGGGGACTGATGACAACAAACAAGGACTGAGTCAGATGTACGATAAGCACCCATTATCAACTCTCATCACTCTTGCAGCTTTCCCAAGTCACGCAACAGGAGGTGTTCGCCCTCCACTGCTGATACCAATTTAGTGCTAATCACGCTCGTCTACGAAATAGCAATGGATGAAATGAAGGCCGTCCGAAAAGACGCGGCTTCCCGGGCCCTCTCAGTTCTCATCGGAGGCATATACAAGGAAAATGGTTGTGACATACTATACAGGTACGCATTAATACTCATAAGAGAGCTATTAAAGTTTAAACCCGTGCCAATACATATCCCCCATTCAGTGGAATCGAGTCAGCGAAAGCCATCCCAGTCGATCGCTTGCCTACCATCCGGGTTGAGCTGAAAGCCGCCAAAGCCCTAATAAATCAGCAAGTAGACCAATTGATTGCTCGGATCGCCTTTCGTTGGAACAAGGCGTCACTGGTCCACCAACTTCCGGTGGAGGTGTTGGCGATGATCCTCGCAAAGTTCCAGCCCAGTCCGCCTATTTCAGACGGTAGCCCTAGCCTTTTAAAACTTCTCCTGGTTTGCCGTACGTGGTACGACACCATCATGGGATCACCCCAGCTTTGGGGATATTTGGACGCGCAAATGCCCCACAAGATTGCGCAGCTCGTCATCAACCGTTCTCAACCGCTCCCATTCTCCGTTAACTGGCATACCTACGAGATGCCCATTGGACCTAAAAGATGGGGGCTGCCGAAAATGCTGGATCTCGCTATCGAAAACTCGACGCGTGTCAAAAAGGTTGACATCCGTGCTCCACGTTGGAGTCGTCCCAACCTTCGGAAGTTTCTTCAAGCGCCAACACCGGTGTTGGAACCCCTGCGAGCACAAGTCGAACCGTATGATTCCGATTCCGATGCCGATGAGCCCCTCGATGACTTCGTTCTATCGGGTGGCTCTCCTCTCAAACATCTTTCTCTCCGCAATGTCGAGACTCGAATGGATTCCCCGAGGTTGTCCAACCTCGTGACCCTCAATCTCCAGGATTCCCCGCGCTCAACGCCACTTAAAGATTTGCTACCCGCTTTGTCGAGTTCGCGGAGGCTGAAGCAGTTGCGCATTCGTGGATACTCGATCGGCACTGGCCAAGTCACTATCGAAGCAAGAACTCCAGTTACTCTGCCACACCTCAAGGAACTCGTCCTTTCAGATGTTCAGAGCGGCTATTCCGCCTCCATGCTAGCATCAATCTACACTCCCCGATGCTCTTACATTGAGGTTCGAGATAGCAGATTGGATAAAGCGGATTCGGAGGTGGTTAAAGCGTTGGACGCGATAGTATGGCGACCAGGAAACGATCAGGCAGATGTCATTCTAGGACACTTGGGTTCAACCATGACACCCAGATCATTGAAAATCGAAGTTATAACTGACAGGGTTACGATTCAGAGCCCACAGGCGGAGGAGCCATGCTGCAACCTCGACTTTGCCCGGGCAGACGTACCACAAATGATGAAGAGATTGGCCACAATCTTATCTCAATGGCCTTCCTGTCCTCCTCTAGAGATTCAAATTAATCATGGAAGTACCTGGCACGCCAATAACCTGGACCTTCCCTTCTGGGGTGAACACCTGCACTCGTTGGTAGCCTGGGGGAACGATGCTTGTCGCGCTGTGACCCAACAAATCTCACGCCACAAGTTAGTTCCTGGTAGCAATGAGATCGATTGGAGCTTCCAGAAGCTTTCGAAGATCGTGATTAGATACGGAGAAGGCGAAGTAGAAGATCCCGCCCTTGACGCGGAAGCGATGCTATCACTCGTTCGGAGACGCTGGGCTGGAGAAGATGGACTCGCAGCGGCTACGCAACCGTCTCACTTCGAAGTCTACTGTCGGTTGGCTGATTTTCCTCGCTTGTGCAATCTGGAAGGCGCGTTAAAACGTATAGTACCTTCGTTCGAGCTCAGGGACCTTCAATATCCATAGCACTGGCAGACCCAGTCATACTATGATACATCCAAAAATATTTTATTGATATCACTCTGGCCGCTACGTACGATGTATATGGGGTATGGTGTGAACAAACCGTTGCACGGAGAGAGGGCTGACAGTGACCTGACTGGTGCAATGTGACGTGACGAGGTACACGGGGTACGGTTTGCTCAAAACTCCTGCGTTAGTTGCATTGCAAGCCCCGTGTATGACGTAGAAACGTAAAGTCGCCACGGCCGAAAGGGGCGCAACAAATGACGCATATAATGTTTGGCATCAGCCGATGTGCAGAGCAACAGTGCCAAACATTGCCATTTGACTGCGGTCCCGGAAGCTATTTTTAGAAGCGAGTAGGGAGAGCGCCTCAACCGATCGTACTGTCTATCAACGCCGGTGTTGAAGCCAAATTATGTAAACTTGGCGCAGGGAAAGAAACTCTTGTCAGGCACTTCAAGCCACAAGGCACGTGGCGGAGCAAAAATGCCGCGTCCTTCGAACTCACCGGACAACTTCCCCAACTTCTTGCACCTTCCACAATGTTACCCGTGCATACTGTGAGCTGGGTGGGCTCCAATCCGATTTTTCTTCAGACGCTTATGGCTACTCACTCCAGAAAAAGGCTCTTGTATTCCATAAACCTCGACGTCGGGTCGTTGCAGGCGCAATTTTGCTTTTCGTGTTCCTCTTTACTTTGACGATATTTCATCGAAGGGATAGGCAGGAATCGATTCAACTCGGTTCTTCGACGATGTCAGTCGACAAGTCGCCACTCTTGGATGAACCTCCTCATTCGGAAGGGCTCAAAACAACTTCTCCGGATCCGGATCGGTCGACAGCCAAACCTAGCCCACCGGTGTTTGCACTGAACCCAATTCTCCCCCCACGATCCGTTCGAAACTCCGCTACAAAATTTGAAGTCCGCCTTATCAGTGACCCCAAACGAACCAAGACCGTCTCCAATGAAGTGAAACGAAAGCTGCGCGTTCTCTTAGTTCAGTACGATCTATAGTCTATCTAGTAGTAATACGAATACAACTTACCTGCGCGTACTCTTAGTTCAGTATGATGAAGAAAGAGAACACGCAGGGACACAACAAACACTACTTAAAGGGTGTCTAGCAAACATGTACAAACTATCTACTTTTTACTTCACTCCCACTCGTGGTGCTGGATCCCGATGGTTTGTTGACAAGGTGAGTGATGCACTTATTGAAGAGTTCGGGTCCGAGGGGTTTAGTGAAGACGTCGGCGATATTGTCTTTACCTGGGCAGTACTCCACGGTAATGTCCTTCTCCTGCTGAATCCGTTCGCGCACGAAGTGATAAACACGTTTGATATGTTTAGCGCGTCCGTGGTCGCTGGCGTTCTGGGCGAGTATGATAGAAGCATTGTTGTCCCCGTAGATAACCGTAGGTTCTTCTTGAATACACCCGAGATCTTCGAATAGTTCGCGAAGCCAGATGGCATGCCGTGCGGCGTTGCTAAGTCCAAGATATTCGGCTTCCATCGTGGAGTTGGTAACGACGCCTTGGCGCTTGCTGCTCCAACTGATGGGACCGTCGCCGAGATAGAAGACGTATCCTGATGTAGACCGCAGGGTATCTGGACAATCCTGAAATGAAGCGTCCGAGTATGCCGTAAGGGTTGGCGTTTCAGAGCAGCGTCCACCAAGAGTAAGAGAATAATCCAGAGTTCCACTGAGATAGCGAAGCACTCGCTTGACACCATTCCAATGTTTCTTGCCGGGATTGCTGCCAAAGCGAGAGAGTTTGCCGATGGCATAGGTGAGATCAGGTCGCATTCCGAGCATGAGGTACATGAGGCTTCCGATTGCCTCCAGGTACGGGATGCGAGACATCTTAGCCTGTTCTTCGGATTTGGCGGCAGGGCAATCAGCAAGAGTGAATTGATGGTTCTGCATGACGGGAGTATCTTCCGAATAGCAGCCAAGCATAGAGAAGCGTTCAAGGATAGTACGGGCAAACTTTCCTTGGTATCCAGTGATTGTGCGCTTGTCTCGATCGCGGGTCCATTTGATGGCGAGGTAAAAATGAAGTGGCCTGAGTTCTTCGACCTTGAAATGCGACTTGATGAATACTTTGACCTTGTGGATCTTCTTCTTGTTATTGCCGGTGATAGCCATGTCGTCGACGTGCGTGACGATGATGATGATGTCGTTACCGAAGCGCCCAACGTAGACGCTGAAGTCTGCAGTGCTGCGAACAAGCTCGAAGTCCTTGAGAGTGGAAGTTAGCTTCTCGTGCCAGCATAGGGGGGACTGACGCAATCCGTAGAGGGTCTTCTTTAGGCGCCAGACCTTGCCGTCTTCGGTACGAAAGCCTTCGGGTGGCTTCATGTAAACTTCTTCCTTCAAATCGCCGTTGAGGAAGGCTGATTTGAAATCGAGTTGGTCGATATCCCAATCCTGGCTTGCAGCGTAGCTGAAAACGGCACGAACAGTGTCGAGACGGGGAACGGGAGCGAATACCTTATCGAAGTCGACACCTTTCTTCTGCAAATCTCCGCGAGCGACGATGCGTGTTTTGAACTTGACGGTTTGACCGTCTGGACCGGTTTTCTCTTTGAAGACGTACGTGCTGGGTATAGCTTTGCGTCCAGGTGGTAAATCGACTACTTCGAAGGTGCCGGTCTCGACGAGACTGTCGTACTCGGCTTGTATCGACTCCTCCCACTGTTTGGCATCCGGGCCCGACAGTGCTTCTTGGTACGTTCTCGGGTCGGTGGCTACCAAACCAAATTCGTATGCCACGCGGGCATAGTGCCGAGGCATCCATGTCGAGTCGGTATGCTTCTCCGGTGCCGAGACGTTGCGTCGTGGACGAGGAGCAGGTTCTGGAGCTGGTGGAGCTGGAACGGGTACAGAAGTGGAGGTAGGATTTGGAATGGGAATGGATGGAATGGAAGGGGTAGGAATGGAATTTGGAATGGGATCGGAGGTGGCCTCGTCGTCGTCGGAGTCCGTTTCGTCGTCGTCAGCATCGTTGATGGACTGTCCTAGGGTGAGCGACTCTTTGGACGATGTGTATGGTACATCTTCCAGGAACGTGACGTCCCGAGACGAGATCTCCTTCCGTGTTGCAGGGTTGTAGCATCTCCACGCCTTTCGATTAGCGTCGTAGCCAATGAACATCATCTTGTTCGACTTAGGCGCCAGCTTGCCCTTTCGAATCTTCTTCGGAACGTGGACGTAAGCTGTGCAACCGAAAGGTCGAAGATGGGCGGCGGATGGTTTTGAATTGTTGTTCCAGAGTGTATACGGTACGTATCCTGGAATAGCTCGAGAGGGGGAGCGATTACGGTTGTACATGGCGTACTGTTAAGGGTCGACGGGAGCGCGCGGACCGTGGGAACGGTAAGTCGCCGCACGGGAATGCGTATAAGAAGATGGACTTAGCGAGCTAATTAGATACCGTAGTTAG
>KN823012.1:185203-195676 GCA_000827465.1 Tulasnella calospora MUT 4182 | reverse complement strand
CCGCCACAGTACGACTTCAAAGATACCTCGACCAAAGGTGGTCTTTAGGATATCATCTTTCATTTATTCTTCTGTAGAATCTGCTTGCGAGATATTTTTACGACCTAACCGAGCCCTGGCTGGCTTGGGCACGCGCACGAACTTGACCAGCGAAAAATGCCACGCATCGGTTCCCGTTTCCCCTCCCGGTGCATGAAGCATCCAATTGTTAGTATGTACACTCGGATATATATACTTGTAGGAAACTGATACAAGGTTTGACATGGAGTCGAGTGAACTTTGTCCATTCCAGGCCTCGCGTCCGCGTCCGAGTCCCAACACTGCATCAACAACGGCCAAAACGGATCCATCGCAGGACGTTCCGGGTATGATTCTCGGGACGGCACCTTGCCACGAGCTTTAGCCAGAATGACGGTAGCGTGGACCTGAAGTTTTTAGTAAGGCAGCTTGTCGGACATGATTTCTAGGAGGGCCCAAATGTCAGATCGGTCATGGTTTTTCGAGCTGGGGAACAATCCGTACCCAAGGCTAGAATCCCAAACGAGTACACGTACGCTTTCGCAGTAGCGGGCTCTCCTCGAAGCACCTCGGGTGCGATCCAACGTGTCGTTCCTTGTCCCACATTTGGCGTTGTAAGGCCAGTTGGGTCTTCCGCCAGGGTGACGCTGTTCCAAAGCCGCATAGCATTGCCCTGCTGGAGTCGGATACCAAAACGTTGTACTGCGATACAAACGAGGATCATTGAGTGCCAACATCCTTCAAACGCTCAAACATGTCAGATGGACTCACCCCTTTGATATCAGCATGAACAATCGGTGGATTGCGAGTATGCCGATACAAGAGGCCCTCTGCTACATCGTGGATCTGACCAAAGGGAGCGCGTTGTTAATGATGGAGATGCAGGATTTTCTATACGTAGACCTACCAGTGTTCGACGGTCCGCATTCGGGTTCTTCTTGAGATACTGGTACACGTCCCCGTTCTTGGACCAAGGACTGATTCTACGCGGGTTACCGTCCACAACGGCATAAATCAACAGGAAACGAATAGTCGGCAGCTATAGTAGCAGCATGACTAGGTAGCGTGAATGAGGGCATCGATGCGAACTTAATCGATAGGGTCGGAGGGGAGGGAAGGGAAGCTATTGCTCGATGAGGCGGTGGTGAGATGAGAGGTTGCGAGGGGCCGGCGTTTTCACCCCTTCCCATCCCTTATGCAAGCGTACTCACTCTGTGACGTCTGTGACTGGCTTCCCTCTTCTGCGTTCTTTTGGCTCCCCGGTTTTGAGAGGACCGTGTCGGTCTCGTTGAAGATACACAGAGTGGAGTAGAATGGAGTGCAGACTTTCCTGGATGTAGTCTTCGGCATTTCAACAGACTTTACATCAACGTATATATTATTAGTTCCCTTCAGTTAATCCTTTGACAAGTGGCCACTAAGACCTGTTATCCCATCTCCTACAGTGCGGAGGTCAAGGCACCTGGTCCGACTGGGTGTGCCTCTCCTTACACTTGCCAGCACTCCAACACCTACCACTCCCGGCGCTTGTAAGCACAAGATCACGAGGTGGAGGACGTTGGATTGGTTTTAAATTGGATAGCTGGCTCTTGTCTTTCGTCGGCCAAAAACATTTGTGGTTAGATTATCACGATCGTTGGAGATGAAGATTCGCTCATCTGCAGATGTGCACCCAAGTCATCTGTGGGAAGCTGCTTTGGAGGAACTCCTCGACTTGCCGCTCGAACCTAGAACCTAGGCTCGGGAACAAATATCTCGGAACGAAACAAAAGCACTTTGAGCGAGAGAAAAATGCTAACTAAATACAGTAAATGGTTCGAAACGCTAGGTATAGGAATAGTGAGATCAAAAGTCAGGGTTCCGCCTCCCCTGTGGCGGCAAGTGACGCTATGATCGCGGCGTCTCCGCGAATAGGAAGTTTCCCTTGCAATGCTACCTCCATGTCTTCGCCAGAAAACACGCGCCCATACCGCCGAGATCGAGGGTGGGTTTGGGGCCTAAGTCCGAAGATCATCTCTCCAGTGCGCCATTTGTATAGTCCAATCCCAACCTTCTCCATCCCCCAGCTGCTGTCGTAGACTTGCCGAAGCGGATCGCTCTCCACAGAGCGTGCGACCTCTCGTCCATCTCCACCAGGGAACAACGATCCGATAAAAGGTAAAGGATCAGTGAGCCATGTTTGTGCGACATCAAGTGTTGACCTCTCCTCGTCACTTTCCCCCTCTCTGGTCAGGTGACGGGGCACAAAAATGATTCGGTTGTTGGAAGCACAGGCGAGAACGAAGGCGACGATAGCAGCCAACGAGTAGATGTAAAGGCAGGTGACCAAGAGAAGGGTGGGCACGGCAGGATAAACTCCCACAGCCGCTGCCCGGGGAGTTGTGACATTGGATGCTGGGATAAATTTCATGAGGGCGGTGACAAACGCCATATTAACTCTTGCAAGCGTTGTCTCCAGCATTTCTGTGGATTTTTCGTCACTTTGCGTCATGTACGGTTTGAGAGCATGGAGGAGGTCAGTCTCCGCCCATTGGAACATCAACGGTGTCCAAAAGACGGACGCCAGTTCCGGCGAAGAGGGACTTGCTTCCACAATGCTCCACTCGGCCTCCAGAGAGCCATAATGCGCGACGATGTCTAGATATGTGAAGTTGCACGTTGCATATAGGTCTGGGGTGTTGAGATACACGACTCCAGGACTATCAGCGGTATCGTGAGCAGTGGCGTTCAGCCAACGGATTTGAACGACCGTTGAGGCAGGGTTGAGCGTCCACGCTGAAGAGAAATCCGCTGTCCCGTTACTAGGGAGAATAGAGATGATGAGTTACGATCTATTTGAGGCTTGCTTTACGTACATCATTCCTCCCATCTCATCGCCGATGAGCCCCAACACCAAGGTCTGGATATTTCGCGTATCGAGACCCGAAGGGCTGAGCGTCCCCGTAGTATGGTATGGAATCCGCGGGTACCCGGCTTTTGAGCAGTTAGTCACGGGGCTCCGCCCCTGTACAAGGAATTCGGGGAGAGGCGCAGCCAGCTTCTCGCATCGATCCTTTAGGTTCGCGCATTGCACGCGAAGTCCATGAGTATTAAAATTAAAGTCTCGAGACTGGTAGTTTCTGGTAGGACCTGGAACGAAGATCACTGTTCCGTTGATTCCCTCCAACTTCAAATACGGGTTGAGGTCCAGGATAGCGTTATCGCTTGCTAAGCTCACTGAAAGAGAATTTTCGGCCAAGGCCATCCTCCCCCGAGCAGGCGCTATGAGCTTCTGGCAGGGCAATTCGGTTTTGTTGAATGGGCCGCACATGACATCGCTGTAGGTGATTCCAAATAGAGCTTCCCCCTTGAATGGGATAGACCGAATTACAGATACCGCCTTAGCGCTGCTGTGTAGCCACAGATCGACCAGTCCGACCACATTAGTAAGGAGATAGATTCCGGTTACGCCGACCAACGCCTCCTTGAAGAACCAGGGTGCTTTTCCTCTTCTCAATCGACGAACGTAACGCAAGCTGTTGAGAATTGACATCAAGCTTCCAGAGCCAAGGGCTCGAACTAGTAGACCATATCTATTTGCAGATTAGGTCGCGATCAGTGCCGGGCTCATGCGTGAAATATGTTAGTTCAGAAAACTTACTGGATAGGAGTGAGGTTTACATCGTCTGGGTCTTCTGAGGCCCGTAACCACTGCGTCGCCGCACGATACGCTAGCAACGTCACTAGGATAGTGCTCGCAACGGATACAATATGGCTCTATCAATTCAAAATTGGTCACAGAAAAGACTCTGAAGCCACTCTGACTCACCGCCAAGGCCGAAAACAACAATATCCGTAGCGTCTCGGTCTGCGTCTGGGAGAGAAGGAATTCTTGAGACGTGGAGGGCTCCATAATTACAAACGACCCATTACGTAGCGCAGAAAGGATACCCCCACGGTTTTCGACAGGGTCTTGGAATACGCAGAGCCATCCAAGTACCATGGTTGCGGTTCCGCCTGTGATGGCAACGACACAAAGGGTAGGTAGAAGTCCAACAACTCTGCACCGTCTTCGGGACATGTGGGTCTTAAGTTGAGGGCGCTTATATGACGAGGAGGGCTCATCTGGTTTCCCGCTACGTTGAAGTTCCGAGCCTAATAACTGCGGAGCCATTTCTTCCTGCATTGCGCTATCCTCGTGCACGGACGGAAACAGTTGCCCATATCTTCGCATCCGAGAATGACCTTGCCGCACAAGTCCGAAGATCATCTCTCCCTTACTCCCCTTGTACAGCCCGATTCCGACCTTCCCCAACCCCCATTTGCTGTCATACACTTGACGAAGCGGATCGCTCCAAACCGAGCGTGCAATGTGTCGCCCATCCCTACCAGGAAACACCGATCCAACCAATGGTAAAGGGTCCGTCAGCCATGCCTGCGCCACATCCAGTGCAGACTTCTCCTTGTCCCGCTCTTTTTTCCTTGTGAATTCGCGAGGGACGAAAATCACGTGGGTGTTGGACGTGCAGGAAAGGAAGAAAATGATGAGGGCGGTTAGGGAATATATGTACAAGCAGCCGACCAAGAGAAGTGTGGGCGCCACGGGATACAGTCCCAAGGCGACGGGTTGAACTGTGGTGACGTTGGATGCTGTAGTAAATTCGAATAGAGGGGCAGTGTATGCCATCCCGTATTTCGACATCCATGACGCGAGCGTGTCAAACAGATCTGTCTTCCCGGTGAGTATGTGTGGGGTGAGTGTGTACCGAAGATCGTCGGCCCAGAGCTGGAAGATCATCGGCGTCCAGAAGATGGAAGCGAGTTCCGACTGAGCAAGACTTGTCTCTGCAATGTTCCATTTGACCCCTATGGGATCATACTGCGCAATGACGTCGAGATACGTCATTTTGCATTTTCCATATAGGTCCAGGGCATTGAGGTAGTAAACGCCAGGAGTGCCGTGGTTCACCCAAAAGCCTAGATGGTTCCAACGCAGCTGGACGATCGTTGTTGCCGGGTTGGATGTCCATCCCCTTGAGAAGTCCGCCGTACCATTTCTGAAGAGAGAAAAAAGGATGAGCCAGGAGTCACTCCATTCCTGGTTCTGTCTAGCCTACAGCATTCCTCCCATTTCCTCCCCGATTATCCCTAGCACCAAACTTTCGATATTCCGAGTATCCCATCCCGAGAATTCCAGCTCTCCAGAGGTATAGTACGGAAACCGCGGGTATCCGGCCTTTGAGCAATTGGTAACTGGGTTTGAACCTGGCACTAAGGATACAGGGAAAGGCGACTGCGGCCTGTCGCACTCATCCCTAAGGTTTGTGCACTCCACGTGAAGACCTTGAGTATTGATACTAAACGCTTGAGACTTGAAATTGTGATTCGAGCCAGGCACGAGGATGGCAGTGTCGTTGATATATTCCAAGGTTATATCTGAGTTGGTGCCCGAAATGGTGTCAACCCCTTCAAGGTACATCCATGGCTCATCGTAAGCCCAATGTGCACCATCTGATCGGTTGGAGATGAGATTCTGGCAGGGTAACCCAGTCGTGTCGAATGGACCGCATGTGGTCTCGTTGTACGCAAGTCCGTAAAACGCCTCGGATTGGACCGGCACGCCTCGGAAGACGGAGATTGACCGGGCCCTACTATGTAACCACAGATCAATGACGCCGACGACGTGACTGAGAATGTATATTCCGGCGACACCAACAAAGGCTTCCTTGAAAAGCCGTGGCGCGGGGGCTCTTCTTGAGCGGCAAGTGTATCGCAGGGTTTTGATGAGCGACATGAGACTTCCCGAGCCAAGTATCTGGACGAGGAGTCCATACCTTTCGGCGTTGGATCCGTGGTCAGCGCTTGCATGTTCACCTAAGACATTTGGATTCGAGTAACTCACTGAATGGGAGTGATATTTGCGTGTTCTGGATTATCTGAAGCGCTTAACCACTGTGCGGCCGAGCGATAGGCCAGCAGAGTTACCAGGATCGTACTTGTAAGAGAGACAAGATGGCTCTGCACGTAATCCAAAGTTAGTTCACGAAGGGGATGGCATATCCACCCGAACTCACCGCCAACGCTGAGTACGTCAAAATTCGTAGAGTCTCCGTGTGTGTCCGAGATGACAGGGACTCTGTGCTCGTTCGACCCGAAGTTTCCTTGATTACAAATGTCCCATTCCGTACAGCTGACATGATTCCCCCTCCCACTGCGACCGGATCATGGAACTTATAGAGCCATCCTAATATCAAGGTTGCAGTGCCGGCCGTGATGACAAAGACCGAAAAGGTGGAGATAAGTCCAACAATCTCGAAATGCCTTCCGGACTTGCGCATTTCAAGTTGAGGCGCCGGCTCGGATATCGGCGAATCGGGAACTGGCCTGGGAGGGTTTTCTGAGGGGTTCTGGTCGCCCATGGGGGGCATCAATGGATGAAGGCAAACGAGCTAGCGACCTCGGTGGGTTGAGGGGCGAGCTGGACATTTAATGGGTTTGAGGTCAAGATGCAAGACGCGAGCCCTTACCGTACGGCGGCAGGTTTTTTCGCTTTGTGTATTCGGAGCCAAGGAGGGCGGGTGCAGCGTCACCCATAACGCGACCGGGACCCCCGGTGCCTGGAATTGGCCACAATGACTCACGATCGGACCCCAATCGCTGATCAAATTTAAAATGGATCGGCGGACGAGTTTTGACCGAAATACCCCGCTGGTATCGCCCGGAGCCGTACCGGCCGTGGTCTTATTCCTAAGTTGGTGGCGACTCGGAAAGCCGTGGCGGAAATTATTACGTAGCGTTCCTCATAGGCTCCAGCGACGTTCATTTAGCCCCACTGAGGGTTGCCATCACGTCTCCCATCGAACTGTCAAACGTTTGTAAAGGCGCCGCAAGGGTCTGATACTGCGCATTCAGCGCCAAACCGGTCCTTGAAGCTCCGCCCACCCGCAGCGAATACATAGCCTAGCTAGAGCGTACGGTATATTGAAATACCAGCTTGGGAAAATTAACACTTGACCGTGGTTAGATGGGGGAAAACATATGATGTAGGGGTGCAATAATGATAGTGCAGGTCCAGGTGAAAAAATAGTCAAGTTAGTCCAAGATCCATAAATGCCCGTAGGAAGTCCTGTCAACGGGAAGGGACGATCAACGTTCCGTCGTGCATTGGAGGTCTGGGAGGGCGACAACCTGAGTGGCATCTCTCGCTCGCCCCTCCTGCAGATAATCCGGGACTCATAAATATTGGACGTTGAGCACCCAGCCGTTCCGTTGCTGAAGTCGACGAGATTAAAAAGCCGTCTGGTTCCGCATTGCCAAATGCAAACCATCGAACGCAACATCCACGCTAGTTGCTTGTAGGCAACTGATACCAACTTTAAAGTACAGTAGAGTGAACCTTGTCCATTCCAGGCCGCGGGTCCGCGTCCGAGCCCCAACACTGGATCAACAACGGCCAAAACGGATCCATCGCGGGAAGTTCCGGGTATGATTGCCACTGTCTACAACGGAGGATTAATACCAGCGCAGTATGATGGTACTGGGATTATGATCTCAGCCGTGCAGTGAGTGAAAGCCTTCTGTTTCGTGGTGAGCAAGTAAATAGGTCATCGATGTTTATCTCCGACTGCTTTACGATTTTAGGTATTACCCCGACCCGCTTCCGGGACTGCCGACCTTGACCTCAGAACCAAACTCTAATGGCTCGCGCGGAAACAAGAGAAAGCAATTATTGGAGGCGTTGTAGGAGGCGTTATTGGCCTGGGCTTGCTGGTTCGTGCAATCGTCATGGTCTACCGAAGAAGACGGGCAAGGAATCGAGGGCTGCCCCAAATTGTCCTGGAGACCTGGCCACTGCGGGGTGTGATGAGGAAGGTGTTGAGGGTACTCCAACAGAAAAGAGTGAAAATGCTACGATGACTCGAGGGGCGACAGCTGCAGCCACGCTTCCATGGAGTCCTCAAGGAGATTCGGCCCAGGTGGTTGTTCCCCAAGCTGCCCAGCCACAAGAGAGTCAAGCTTTGAAACCGTTGCCTTCTGCACCCTCCACCCAACGTACCGTACCGAACAACTCCGACGCCTCGCGAGCTCAAGAGCACTCAGCACCACAGCTCTCACCTCAACAGGTCCGTTTAGCCCAAGATTTAATGGACCAGGGGGTTCCTTCCCCTCAAGTTGCTGGCGTTGTCAAGTCCATACTTGCTTCTGGTTCGTCCAGCAACACCAATGCCACGGTCGCCTCAAGGTCCGACACGCCCGGACATGCACCTGACGCGCCGCCTCAGTACGATTTCAAAGATACCTCGACAAAAGGCGGTAATTAGTATATTCTCTTTCATTTCTTCTTTTGTAAAATCTGCTTGCGAGATATTTTTACGACCTAACCGAGCCCTGGCTGGCTTGGGCACGCGCACGAACTCGACCAGCAAAAAATGCCACGACGCCGCAAATGTCCGTGCCATCGAGCCTTGCAGCCTGAAGCATCCAATTGTTAGTATGTACACTCGTATATATATATACCATGTGTCTTATCGTTGGATTTCTCGACCTTCTTATCTTCTTGGCCTTGGTCGCGCCGGCTTGCCGCTTGAGGCAATGTGTATTTTTTTTGTATATTTTTGTCGGATTCAGAGTTTACACTGGTATGCATCGTATCGCGGACTTGGAAAGATTTGCTAAAGAAGTTGGTACTCAATCCTTGGACACTATCACTCGGCTCGGTACGGAGGGATGGTCTATTCCCTACCAGTGGACGCTTGCGAGGTATATAGTGCCCTGGCCCAATTCCCGCCAAATGTGGGTACCAACACAACACGATCAGGTTCTGCCATAATTATATGATCGGCTCATTGTATGCCCCTGGAGGGTACCTTAGCTATGCCCGACGGAACATCCTCATGAACACGTCGTCGGATGAGTATTTACCGTGATTGAAGTTGGGGGTTGACATCAGAGGACGATGTACAATTTCATGGGCAGCTCCACAGAAGGGAGGAGCTACTTACCTCGGAGCAGCGCTTTTCGCTTCGGCTGGGATGCATCCGGTGGACTGCTTCCTATTGCCGGACCACTTGGCTGTGCCTCGAGCGGAAACGGGTCTCCAAGCCACTCGCCGAGTAGTAGGAAGCGCGCGTGGAAATTTCCCACCGGATCCTAATCGGGATGGCACAGACATGAGGTTTAGCTCCTTCAGTCCATCTTTCAACGTTTCCCTCTCCGCTCGCTACTCACAAAACCCGCCCATCCACAGACATCCTTAATCAACCATGGCCCGCAGCGACTACTCTTCAGACCCAGAGGACGGTTCGATCACCTCTGACGGATCTGCTCACGAGGACGAGTTTGCCATCGGTCCCACCTCCGCCGGTGCCCAACCAAAATCTGCACCTTGGCATACAGGCAACAAGGGCCAGTCATCGTCGGCAGCACCCGCAGCCGCGACAGCTCCCAACTTGGGCGCGCCCGGAAGCAGCAAAAACAACGGCGGCGAGGAAATCCAAGTGAGGTCGCCAACCAGCCCCTCTCGAGGACCTCAAATTCCGGATTTGCTATCGACTAAAATCACTGGGCCCAATGCTCGCTTCCGGACGGTCGTATTGAAAGTTATCCGACTCAACAAACTTCGTGGCTTGTCGGATGATGAACCCGGTGTCAACGTCGCCAGCGACGCTGCAGCGGCGATCTACGGACACATCCGCGAGAGGTGTTCCATCGACGTGTTGGACTACGGTCCAACCAAGGTCAAGCACACCAAGCTTACCAACGAGGAGCTCGAAAACCACATTGTAAGTGCTTTGGAGTCGCGTTTCCAGAGCGTGTTTTTTTGCGGTCTATTTGTGTTTTCGCTATTTTTGGGGCACCATTCTAATCTCGACTGCCCCGTTTCATTTCACATCAAACATAGGCACATGAATCCCGCACGCGACCGCTATGGGCAAAAGTGCGCTGGATCAACATTGGTGGTGTGTCTTGGGACGTTATGAGGGCGTTGGCTCTACGATATGGTGCGTTGCAGACTTGGGAGGCAGCACGGAGGCGTTCTTCGCTAATGCCGCACCTCTGCACCGTTTTCAGAAATCCACCCACTGGTTATGGAAGATATCCTGCACGGTCGCCAGACGTACAGCTCCAAAGCGGACTACTACAACAAACATCTCTTCATCCGCATGCTCTGCCACACCCTTAAGGCGGAGGACGACCACTCACCGAACATCATAGAACCCAACGCTCCTCGCCCTCATGTTAACAGGTCCAACACAACCCCACCACCGGCTTACTCAAGCAGGACCGGGACGATGACGGAAAACCAAGCGGCGGTCGATCATAAATTCGCTTCCGAAGACGACGTCAGTGCTCCAAAAGGAGGATTGTTCAGGAGGCAAGCTATGCCTAGCGAACCCGGGTCTCGCGTTCGGACCCTCGCGGGCACGTCTTTCTCCGGTGCTCAGCCTTGGATGTCAGGCTCAATGACGACTGACC